>JASANG010000315.1:0-11634 GCA_030248215.1 Enoplolaimus lenunculus
ACGGGGTACTTTAAGCTTAATCGATCCCAGCTGGTTAAGATAACGATCTCCTACTGGTACACCACTGGTGTAAGTAATACTTTATATTCGTGCCAAGATCAAATATTGGGGTGTTCCTGGTTGTTATTTGAGTCAATCCCCAAGGATTGACCATCCAAAGAAAGGTCCGGCTCTACCGATGATGATAGTGACATTGTAACCGTTGCATCGACGGCGAGCCGGTTCGATTAGTAAAGCTTAATTTTTAATCACTATTCAAGATGTATATATACAAATCGTTAGATTCTCCTTAACCAGCTTTATTCTGATTTTAAGTACGTGTGTAGGGAATGCAATTCCCGTAACAATAGTTTCCGAAATTTGGTGTGTAAAATTTACGGATCCGAGGTTGAAAAATGCAAAAATGCAAATTTTGGAATTAAGTATCAAGATTGGTATCAATCGACGCAGCTTTTAACGCTGAACAAGAAAAATACCCTGACTCGGGGTCTGGGACGAATCGTTAAGAAATTACTAGCACTTGAAGTTTTCGAAATTTTATGTGTAACACGTTAGGGGTCATCCACGTTATACTGTCTACGCTACTGTAAAAAATTGTCCCCACGTACGAGCCCCTAAGTCTGTAATTTTATTGTTTCCAAATTACATGTCCAAATGTCACTCATGTCCTGTATAGACCCTGCTGACAACTCGCAATCTCTCTAAACGACCTATGCTTGGTCACGTTGCCGTCCATACCCATGATAAATTGTCAATACGTTATTTCAAGGACAACTGTTTTGTCCAGACTCTGTCAGAAGGGACTCAGCATATTTCATAACACAAAGTTTGTCGGAAAGAGCTTTGCTTTGCAATTACACAGGGTCTGTTCGAAGGAACTCGTATTGTCAGAGACTGTGTCCAGACAGTGTCTACATTGTCTATATCCCTTCGAAGGACCTGCTTTCAAAACCCACTATCTAGTTACACCTTCTGTGAAGTCCTTATAGCTTAAGGACATTGTCGTTTTGTCCCGCCCTTAAAACCAGGTGTGTGGACAATTTTTTACAGTAGCGTAGACAGTATTACGTGGATGACCCATTACGGATCCCTGGTCCAAAAATGCAAAATCACGTGTTCCGGAATCTAGAGTTGGGACTGGTTCTATCGGGTTCGGCGCATCGCAATGAGCAATAAAACCACCCTGACCGCGGTTCGGAAACCGATACTTGAAAAATTATGGCTAGCCCAAGGCCCGTAATTTTCGGACTCTCCGAGTTGATTAAGAGTGTCTTGAGTGTGTGTGTCCATTGAGTTAGGCTGAAGTTATAGTGTAAGCATTTCGGGGATGGCATAGAAATTTTTCTTGAGACTGTCTCGGCACTTTACCAGGAATTATGAGTGTACGGATTCGTGACGTTTAAATGTGTACGCCTTGTATCCGTTTGCCTTATCGTTTGTGCTTTCGTATTCATATTATCGTTTTGTTGGCAAGGTTGGGTAGGAAACCCTAGCGAATTTTGAACTTGTGACACTTTAGTACAGTCTGCGTACAGTAACTGGTTTGGCAAAAGAAATTCTAGGGTTGTAGGCACACGCTAACCGCTAGGGTAGCAGTGGTGAATTTCAGTTGACCGAATAACCTAGCCGCTTATAACATAGATTTCGCTCTCTAGTTTTACTGGATTTTGGCACATCTCGTCTGGTTTTTGTGTTTTCTATTTTTTGTCGTGCCTTTAATTTTTATACTCTGTTTTGTATTGTAACTTGGTGCTCTAACTAGTGATAGTGAGATAGGCTCTGTACGAGGGAATGAACGACCTAAGCGAGAAGTCATGCGCGCGTACCGGTATTTTGAGGGAATTGTGCCAACCAAGCCAGTCCTGAAACGCAAACCAATCAGAGATCGCGTAATAGGGTTGTTTACGCTCTCTTAGTGACTCTCACAGTCAAAATTTCGTCAGCCAATCACGCGGCTTCGCTGCGTCTGCCTTGTGCGCAATTTCATTGGTTCTTTGCAGCCGTACTAATTTTAACCAATCGCATAGCTCAAACCGCGCCTGCTTTGCTCAGAATTTCATTGGCTGTGCGCTGAGTGAAAAAGGTATATAAACGCAGTGCACGGCTGCAGAGTTCAGTTCAGTTTCGATTTTCTTCGGTTTTTCGTCGCGAGCGCGAGCCGCGACACAGCAAACCGAGTTTTCGGTGCACGGTATGGCGACACGGTGCACTCGAAATTCTCGGGGCGCTGACTAAGACGGGGGGTGCTGCGCGTTGCGCGCAGGGGGTAAGTAAGTAAGTAAGAGGGGGCCGCACTAGGATTTTCTCGGTATCACAAAGGGGGTGTGAGTTGAAATTTTACCTTAAACTTTGCCTGGCGTTGGCGACCACACAGGTACAAATTTTTCTGCCAATCTCGCGAAGAGGTACGTATTATGTGAGACGCATTAGGCGTGTGATTAGAGCAAAAATTTGAGGCCTGAATTTTAGTGAATGGTCACTGGCCAGGACAAAATTTATCTAGTAATACTCGGAGTATTGAGTGTCAACGGCAGCAGGGAGGCCAAGTCAGCCCGATGCTAAGCATTAGGGAATTGTCAAACAAAAGAGCTAAGGCCCTGCCTGTCTGATACAAAACTTTCGTATACCCCGTGAATTTAGACGATTCTAGTCAGGCCCTAGGAACTCAGCTGTAAGGCATACCACCGCCGTTGACTATCAAACTGCTGAATACACAGCCGTGAGAGACCTAGGCCTAGGAGCGTACAGGTTACGTAATCAAAAGAAACAGGCGCGGTTTGTCACCCCTATTTGCGAATTCGCCTTCAACTTTGTGGCTGACTAGAGAATACCTTAACTCATTTGACCACCTACAACTCGTGTGGTACGCACGCGTGTCTTCTCAGATATGTATTTAGAAGCCATGGGTATGCTCATTGAACCGTGTGTCCCCCACGTAGTAGCTCCGCCACGCTAGTTAAGCTTAGCCCTGCTTTTCCACCTCAACGGATAACGCTCTGGTTAGTTTGACACACGGAAATCCTTGATATGAGCATACCCAGGGGGCAAAATACACAACTCTCTCACAAACAACCTGCTAACGTTAGGTCATGGTAAGATTATCCCAGCGTACCGGGATCTAAAGGCGAGTAAGAGATCGAATTGCAAATTCACTTTCAGTCAGTAATCTCAAATAACTTTCAGCTAATTTTATCATAACCAGCGTTCTGCGTGCAAAATAATCATAGGCAGTCAAGCGGGAAACTGATTAGTCCCAGTTTCGTTGCATAGAGGTAATTACATGAAATAAAATGTGCAGATTCAATAAACCAAACCTTTAGGTTGTGTTCCTTGTTGAACCCTGAGCGGTCAAGAAAATTCCTGGCCTAGAGCCATGGCTGAAATTTTAAGGAATAAAACAGTACTGGTGCGAACCAGACTACTCATTTTGGAGCAAAAACCCAGAGGCGTGGATCGATTTGCCCTCTAGTACAATAGACTAATAATCTAGGTATTCAAATTCTACAAAATTGCAACAGGTCTTTCAGTGAAATCCATGAACCTTGTCAGGTGACCAAGCACTCACCAGAATTTAGACGCAGAAATCATTAGTCCTAATCATGAAAATCAGCGGCAACCACACCATTCCAAATTATAACCATGTGTTGGGGGTGCGACCTAGCCACGCACGCGAGTGTTCATGAGAGCTTAGGCGTACGGCGACGTTGGAATTTTGTGATTCTCAAAACCCGACGTCACGCCTGGGGGACCATCATCCTCTAGACACGTTGGCCTACTAGGCAGACCCACGGCCATGAACACCCGTGAGGGATACCGCTCGGATTCGTCCGCAGAGGTACCCGTTGGTCGCAACCGTAACACTTGGAGGCCACGACGTGAGCCCAGAGGCATACAAATTTATTACAGTAGTCTCTTGTGGGTAACTGTTAGCCACTGTCATTTAAATTACCCTATCCCCTAAAATTTAATTGTGTGATTGCCGCTATTCCCTCAGAGTTTTGGTTTATCTAATTGTAATCCGACTGTGTGTTTGAATTTTGGGGACCTCTCGCATACATCTAGGCAAAACTCCGAGAGGTCAAATTTTCGCTTACCCACTTTATGTATGAACTGTTTAAAGAAGTGTATTTCAAATTTAAGGACTAGCTGCTTCAGGTTTAGGCAAAATTCGAGCAGCTGAGGTTTTCGCTCACCAAACTTCAAGGTATGTAATACGATTGCGTCGGTTATGTGTGACAGGCTGCTTCCCTTTAGGCAAATTTTGTGCCGCCCATGTCGAATTTAAATCTAATCTTACTTGTATATGTTTAATCGCGCAGTGCAGGGTTATTCATCATAACCAAATAAAATCGAAAAACACTGCCCGCGATTACGTATCTGTTCCTTGACCCTGTTAGCATATGATATGTACGTATTGTGATCTTGTTGGGAGCTTGTTGAGCGTCCGCCTTAAAAACGTTGTTTCATTCTGCGCACTCAAAAACCCTGCTCCAAAATTCTTCAGCAGAACGCCATTTACTCGAATTGAGTACATGGTTCGAAGCTCAACCAACTCCCAACACTTGATAATCTAATTATGTATGGCGCTCGCCCCATCTAGGACCGGCTCATATTCGCTAGTGCCGGGAAATATTCTTGAGAAAACACTTACTCACATTATCTAGGAACCCAACCTTCGACGGAAGGGGCGCACAAGAACACTTACATAACCCGGGGGACAGTTGCGGTCGACTGCGGTTCCTCGGCTATCACACAAACAACGTTGAGATCAGGACTACATATTAAACAGCGTGCACCCTTCGATTGGGTGTATCGACAACATGCTAAAACCACACCCTAGGCCCAGCGATAAAAGTAACAACTTCGGCAGAATGACTCTCTTTCAATTTCCAGCCAAAACCTCAATCGCAGAAACTTCCATGTTTTAGAATTTTTCCCCTTTTCAGCACCTGGTGCTGCCTTGCCCTAATGGATATACGGGAGACGTGTGCATAAAATTAAAGATTTTGGAAATCCTTTTGAGAGTAGAAATTTTGAATGTTGAAAATAGACCCTTTCTCATCGGTAAGGTTACTCACGTCTTCCGAATTCCCCATGTTGTGTTGGATGCTCCGAATTAACTATCCGTGCTCAAATATAGGGTGAGAGTATAAGATTCAAAGTTTTCACAACGTATCCCATATTTTCTTTACAAGAATTTTCAAGGTTGTTATCACCTAAAGCATGGAGTAGGCCTGTCAAACCTAAGCTGTTTGACTGACTAATTGAAGACAGGGTGGTTCGGAGCACCCGACACAGCCTGATGAACGGATGTGGCGCCCATCCCAATATGTGATTGAATTGTTTACTCCATTGTGTAAAGCATGACCTGGCTGGTCCAAGGGGACTATGGATATTGCGGCTCGGAATAATTTTCTTGGCAGTTATGTTCCATATCCCACCTAAATGCTATGTACGTAACAAGTTACCTACAACTGTGGTTTGAGCTGCCTGTCGGACATCGGCGTGCAATTACATGAAACCGATGCTGATACTCACGCAAATCACTCCCAAGCCCATGAAAACCAGACGAATGTGACCCCCTTCGAATAAAGCACCTTGTAGCTTATAATGTACCAGGAAATTCAATGTCCACACGAACTGTTCAACCGAAGGGACAGGGCAATTGTGTGGCATGTGCGTGATCTAGTGTGGGGGGCATGCGAATGTTGCATCACTTAGAATGCTGGCTCCCTGCGGAATGAATTTTAACTCGCCATTTTCAACGCCACCTCGGGATCAGGCAGGGTCTGACCAATCCCAACGGGTTTTCGAGGGAACGTACCTCTCTAAGGCCGGTCAACCTAATGGGAGGGAAATTCTGGCTGCGTAAAGGAGCGAACCCTGAGCTGCGATACACCGGCATCCTACGAGCAGCGCGCCCATGCCGGACAGCTGAGCCCCCTGTAAGAAGTCCCTGCGACAAATTGAACTAAACGTTCAATGCGCTGAGTCCAGCCAGTCGACACCGGGATTGAATGGCTCGTGTGGACAACTACAATTCTCACGTATAAGATATTGTACGGAACATTCACCGACAAGGCCCCATCTTACTATAACACTAGCCCGGTAAACTCAAGGAATGCTAGCACTAGTAAAACGCATGAATGGACACATGATTGGCCGTCCTTTGTGAAAAGTGAAACTTATATTAACAATTAATCCCAGTTATGAACCTCCTGTTAACACTCCACAAGTCGGTCCCTTAATTTACTCTAGCCATTGACGCCCCCCCCCCCGACTAAACGAAATTGCCACTCATGAATGCGGTTAATGCAAGAACACTCTGTGATACTTGAGCGCGCAATCCTGGAACCGATTGTGCAAGTGCGAACAAACTGAACTCACGTGGGGATTCGGAACCTTCCCGAAATATTTGTGCCTTGGGGGTGGGGTGCGCAACCCGCTGACCGGGGACTATGTTTTGGGGGCGGAACCGTGTCGAGGCGTTAGAAAAATTACACGAGGGCGTCGAGTTTCGAAGAACCAACTTACCACCGGTTGGAAACTTAATTTTAATCTCGGGGACGATGTCGCCGGCCCCTGAACAACTAAAACTCGACCCTCTCTTCCAAATAACCCCAATTAATTGGGTGAAAGGATGTGACCACGGGAAAGGAGCAACCACGGGTCACCACACAGTTAATTCGGCCCCTATCAGAAGTTCTCGCCAGTTCCGTTTCGAGAAGTTAGGGGAATCTATCGTGCGGGAGGCAGGATTCTGAGGCCACACCACCCCGTAAATTTCTTTGCGTATTTTTTCAGTAGCGGTTTGGTTTAGGATAACATTTTCTCGTTTGGAAGGATTGACTGCTTGAATGAACCTAGTTATTTGCTTATTAATGTTTTGAAGGCACAACCGAGGAGGGGCAGGACGACCAAAATTATCTTTTGATATTATCTTTCCGTAAACTGGATGGGAATACTGCTACTGTGGGAACTATAGTTCTAGGGTGGTACTGGAATTACCCACATGTAAGCAGTCCCAATCCTACTGGCAAACCGTGGGCTCGAGCTAAGGGTAGTTACCCACATGATAAGCCGCACAAATTATTTTCAAGGCAAAATAGCCCTGTCAACCCGAAAGTGACCGTAGAAAAAATTTTCCTGAAGGCCAAGCTCAACGCGTTCGGTGGTTGCGCGCTCTGAGGGTTTCAGTTACCAATCTGAAATTCCTAGCAACCACTCGGACCGCTTGACACCGGTAGAGCCGTAATGTTTGTTTTGTTATTGTGATATTTGAATCAGCTGTACCGGGGAAAGCCGGACGTAGGAAACGTGCCGAGTTAGTACGGGTCAGCCCAGTTGGTCCATTGGGTCACGAGATAACGCACCCTCAGTCGGTAGGGGTGGGCAGCTCCGTGTTCCCATGGGGAACTGTAACATTTGTGATGAATGAGTTGACATAAAATGTTCCTTGAATTCCCCAGGGGTGTCTAACCCAAATCACAGGCCCCAACCACAAGAGTTGAGGGTAGGTGTCCGACTAAAAACCAAAATTATCTAGGATCATAAGACGTCGGCACAGAACCAAAGTATAGTTCTATAAAGAACTATCCTAGTGAATCAACTAAAAGTCTTTTTCCCTATCCTTACGATTCGGATGGTCCTCGAGGACCTGAATCTAGCCGCGTGACCCAAACCTCACACCAGGATTAAATCGAAACAGTGTCACCCGGCGACCAATACTACCGAAAAAGTTTTGAATTGATGTATGCTTCTAATGAATTAGGCTCATGGAATGAATTTTCTGGACATCTAATTGGACTCGATTATCTCGGGAATTACTTAGACCGTTTGTACTACTGGATATCTGGACTCGGAACTCTTGTAGGATATGAATTTGAATATGAACTCTATTTGCAACGTATGATTTATCGGCTTGTTGGAACTTATGAGCCGTAGAAACCTATCCTTGTACCTGTGATCTACCCAGTATAGGGTGCGGAGAGACATGACCTACCTCAACGCTAACTCTTGGTTGCGTTCCCATCCTAACTGCGCGACCCACCTGAATATAAAAACCTAATTCGTGCAGTCTCCTGGATTTGACGGGGACATCATCCCACGTCCAGCCAGATCCCACTCCCTATCCCACCGGATATATCACTCTACTGGCCTGGTTAGTGCACTAGGTCCATCGTATACCCGGATCCTTATCGCCCTACAACCTCAAGAGCACGGCCTTGTGCAAATCCCTTGATCTTTTGATGCTATATGCCCCTCTGACCGCACCTGGCCCCTTTTTGACTTAAAATTTTCTTTTTCTATTTTCTGCTGCATTTCTCTTGGTACCGTGGTCCGTTGTATTAGGGAACCAGGTACGTATAATACTTGTGTGCCAGATAATCTGGCTCCCCTCTTTATAGGTTTGTCACCTTACTCCCTTATCGTGACGCAACTTCAGCGAGCTTCTAGTTTGGATCTCTTTTTGACAAGCGGCCACCGACTCGGCCCTTTTATCTTTGACGGGAGGCTATAAGCCTAATACTCACCCGACTAGCTCCACGAACCCTAATTGGTCCCGGACCGATACAGTCCCGAGAATAGCCCACCCGAGAATTTGAGCTGGATAAACTCCGTCTGTTATCGACCTAACGATACGTCTCCCGCCGTGCGGTACACCTCCAAGGTTACAGTCCCCAGTACCGATGCGTGCTCATTCGGACGTACTCAACACTCGAGGGGTAGAGCACAACTCGTGAGCACCATAGGAGTCGGTGTTATCGCCGATGCGGAATCTGGTCCAATTCGGCCCCGGTCTTTGTAAGAGACGGTAACCTAGCAGTTTATTTCACATCGGGGACTCTTAGGGCTTCGTGCCGACAGTAGCAACGCCTGATTTAGACCAACTCAGCTTTTGTTCCTGACCGAAAATTTTCACGCCTATGCGCATGCACATGTACTTTGGTTTTACTGCGGTCTCACGCTAGGTTGTCCTTAAGTGCAACGCTGGTGTGGCAGATAATCTACCCTAACCTAAATAACCAGCACCTCTATGATCAGCCCGAAAAGACCACCAGAAAGCGACCGTCAAATGAAGAGGTGAGTCCACTGCCGACTAGCACTCAGGCGGGACCCCAAACGAAGCCTGAATGACCCTGACCCTATATAGGAACCCACTCACCACCTATAAATTGGGAAATGTGCTGGAAAATAGATCCCCGAGTCGACGCTCAACCTACCATGGCGTGTCGATCCAAGCATGAAGCAAAACGGACTTAGCCGGAATATCATGATAAACCCCATTAGGCTCAGTTTTCGATCTTTGTGGGGAACGGCTTCTCGCTACTACACCCTGCAAGCACCTTGGGTATAACGATAGAAAAGTTATGCCCTTACACGAACACACTGCCCCTTCAGAGTCCATGCTCAGAGGACCAAGTCAGTTTCCCGTGACATAAACCTCCGTTATTTTTTAGGAATTTTAAGACTCCCTGTTGTAACCCCACTACATAACCACTTAAAGGCCTGATTACAACGCTTGTGAGGCAATCAGTTCGGACCTCATTTAAGCTGCCAACTAAACTGTATCCTGTCAGCAGTAGCAGCAATCCTATCTAGCATGACCTATAAGCCATGGGCTATCTTTTTGCCGAACGGTTTTCAAAAAACCGCCCTAAATTGAACAAAGCCATCCTTACTACAAGCCGACCGGACCTACATCAAGTGTAATTGCCTTCCGACAAGCCCTGGAGATATCTTTGAGTTGGCCACGGGTCCCTTATGCTTTGGTTAATTTAGCGTCTGACTTTCTAAAACAACCTTTAGAGGAATGCATCTCAGCTCATCCTGAGGCAGTGCCTCTACCGCATGGCTTACCTTAGTTACGGATACTGAAACACACAGGTTCGTAACCGGATACCTTACAAATTGGCGTGCCCCTCCGGAGACAGCACCTAAGTCATGAGTTTGGGTTTCTCTAATATCTCTCGCACTCGCCGCTCTGCTATTTCGACATCAGCTGTCCCTTATCCCTTCCTAAACCATTGAACCCGGCCATACTGGCTCTCGTTTGTAAATTTAGGGTTCGAGGGAGTATACAACAGTACACATGCCCATACCTGGAGCGACCATAAGTATAACGCTTGTGAGTGAAATACTTTATGGACCATGTAAAACTAATTAGTTTTACAGTCCATTTGGTCCGGCTTCGGTAAATGTAAATATCAATTGTACAAAACCCGACACTGGGCTTTTGCCTTGCACTTTTGTGCTCAGGAGTCCCTTTTTAAGCTGGATGCTTAAACCTGTTTTGGAAAGCGGTTCACGCAGCCGCAGCAATTTAGGCCTAAGAAACCCCATACCGGAGTGAGGTGCATTTCGAACCGTATAGGAGCCCCGGAGGGAGGCAACGCCCTTGGAACTTATGCGATAGGATGTCGCTTAACTCGAACCACGATCCCCTCGCTGACGAAATGCACCTTGTCGTCCCAATCATGCGGGAATTATGTCAGAACCGTTACGCACCGCCATATCCCCATGGAATATGGCCCTTTTTTGCGGTTATTACGGACATTTGCATACCCGGTTAAAAAACCTGCATGGGCATATGCCCCCCAGCCCCTATTTTGGAAAATCGGCTTGCGCAAACGAAGCTTGAAAATGTAGAATCTCAACAAGGTCTAGAGAACGTCATGCACCACAAATTTTTTCCTCTCGGTCTCATGTTGGCACGAGTGCCCTTTGGGATTGATAAAATTTTACTGATTAAACGTGTACCCCGCCATTCGAGAAGCAATGAGTCTAAAAATACTCAAACACCAAGTCTACTCAAAGTCTAATGCGCAGTTAAGGTTTACTAACCTACATGGCCCACTGGAGACACCATGAATCCAGGACCTGTTTACGTCCGACACTATGACCGGAAAAAGAGCTAAACATTAAATACCCACGACTCGCATGAAGCCTGAAACTTAATGCAGGGTCCCGAGGCCGAACCCTGTTAGGAAGCCTAAGTTCGATTAGGCCGGGTAAAAACCCGTGATGTCCTCTCTATCTAACAGTATGTCTTGTGAGTGAAATTCGCTCTGTTAGCTTTAACGAGTCCTTTCAACTGAACTTTGATTGAGCATTACAGTTGATATGTGGCAGGCAAAGTCTTAAATTACAGCGCTTGTGAGAAAGATAATTCGACTTCGCACAAGAAGAGTGGCCGACGGGGTTCATTCGATCCAGCTCGCAGTGGTTGCCTAGAACTGATTACGAACAAACCAACTCGGGTTATTCCCATGCACTCCTCCCGGTGCAAAGGAGCCCTTTCAGAGTTGGAAAAGTACCAGTTTTTAGAAAGCGACTCTTGCAGTCGCAGAACCCTTGAGCTGGTCTCACTTTTGCAAGCAAAAAGACTTAGTAAGCTGAACGAAAATTATAGGTAACATCAAACTAGGACCGCTGTAATACTGCCCATCGAGTGAACCACGTATTTAAACCTGAAATGAAAGGTGCACTAAAGCCTTAAAGGATTAGAATCTTGCTTAAGTTGTCCAGCACAGATGAAAATTACTCGGGAACTCCCTCGACCATGAAGTTGGGCCTGTTTAGAAATGTATGAGCCACAGTAGGAAGACAAAAATGACTAATTAAGCAGAGTGA
>JASANG010003455.1:0-11591 GCA_030248215.1 Enoplolaimus lenunculus
TTTCGAATATCACTTGCCAAGAACTCACGATTTTCGGGTATTTTAGCCTTAAACTGGGACTAATTGCGAAGTTCAAGGGTGATACGCGAGCCTATATAAGTTCTTAGACGAACATTTTGCCCTGCATTATACCATACACTTGAAATTAGGACTGGCGTTAAATTTTCATTTTTTTAAGTTTCAAACATTGACTTAGAAACGAACATACACTAGCTTTGTCTTTCCTTTTTGCAATAAGTGCCCGCAAAACTTGTTTAGTACATAAAAACTACTTGAAAAAAGGCTCTTATGTTTACAACTATTGAATTTTAAACTAAAAAATTTGTACGTTTTTGCATATGATATGTCTTGCTTTTGCCTAAATTGTGGGATTCTGGACAGCAACAGTTCGCCAGTATAAATTGAATACCCCTCGCTACAGGTAAATGAGAACTACGCATATTTGGAATGAATTGCTTTGACGGGCAAAGTCTATGTCAGGGGCGAAAGAGCGACGAAGCCAACTGGACAGTTGCCTCCTACAGCTTTGTAAAAAATAACATTTTGTCCTACCACACTTTTTTGTATCGCAATTTTGCAAAACTGAATCTATCCCACGCGTACCCCAAAGGAATTTTGTGCAACACTAGGTTTAGCTTCGCGATCACTTCACTCGTGGGATTTTGTTTTCAACTATACCTTCGCCTCGACTTGTGTGCTACTTCATTTACCAGTTTTCGTTTCAATAGAGCATTTAACAATTTTCATTCCTAAAAGATTCAAACACATTATTGGCGACTCAACAGCACGGGACGAAGGAGACCTTTTAATCGCAATTTTTGCAAAACAACAACCACCACTTTTTTGAATTCTAATGTTGCAAAAGCTAGTGAATCCAATCAAGTGCTTATCACAAAAAATTCTACATAAAATTAATAAGTATACCTTCTCGACTGGTGCACTCTCAAGAGTGTCTGGACAACTGTACTTCAATTTTGTTGGCATGAGTAAGAGTTGAGGTAAAGTGCTGGCCTTCTGCCCCTACGCGTGTTTACCGCTATATAGATGAACTAAAGAACAGTACTGCCACCAATCCTTTTGACGCGTACCCGCAAAAAAGAAAAATTTCGTGTAGATGGACTTCAATGGATGTCTTGTAGGAACATGGTTTAAGTCTACCATTGAATTTAAATCGTTTTTGGGCTTACAGTCATTAAATTTAAAATTACGGGTCGGATAGCCAATGAGCATTGAAATACATTAAGTCATTAGCTAGGTGAAAGAGATATGTGCAATGTCCAATGTAAAACACAGTGAGGTAAATGCGGCACAAGTCGGTAGTAATTTTTTAAATTTTCACAGTTTTGTTTCTCGGTTTTTTGTAATTTCTAGTGCTGTAAAGGTATTGTATGTAATATAAATTATTTAGTTGCAATATGTGAGCCATGGAAACCGTTGATTGGGCGGTTAATGGTGTGAAAAACTTGTTTTGCAGCTTTTGGTATTCAGATACGGGACGCGTTGAAGTTAAAAATTACGTACGTGTAAAAAACTTGCGACCTTCTACGTGTTAGGCACACGCTGTTATCACTGCGCCACGTTGCCCGCCCATCATAACTCAGCTAACCATTTGTATCCGCTTATATGTCACGTTGAGGAGCTCTCTCGTATATGTCAAGCATCTTGTGAATTTTGCAACAGGAACCGCCGTCCTCATTTTCAGGTCTAAAGACCTATTCACACTCATTCGAAAAACTGGCAGCTGCGAATAATTCATTAAAAATCATAGGAACATAGTTCACATGCGTGAATAATCATGCAAGATCACTGAATTTATTGCAGCCGCTTTCTCATTGGCTGATGAAAAAATGCAAGCGCTGCGTGCAATTTGCAGCTGCAAGTTCTTGCAGGAAAATCTTGCACTCGTGAACAAAAAAAGAATCAACAATAAAACTATTTTTACGGCTATACCCTATTGTTTTTGGTACAATACATTAATATGATTTGTTCAATTGTATTTGTTACAATACATTAATATGATTTGTTCAATTGTATATACAGGTAGAAACTGCGATGGCTAGATCCGATTGGAAAGGTAGTACTTTAACAAAATGCATTGGGATATCTGGTGCTATATCAGTGATCCTTGGTGCTTACGGCGCCCACGGTTAGTTCACCAAATTGTGGTATCTTCGTTATGTTATTCGTCAAAGCATGCAAAACGAAGGAGTTTTGTTTTGCAGTGTAGTAGGTATTGTGTTGTACTGATAAAAAAATTTTGCGTTTTCTTTATTATCAGCTTTCAATGACAGTCGAGATCACGAATATACCAAGAACTTATGGTGACATGAAGATGGAGGCGTGCATTTTCTTATGGATTTTAGTATGTAAAAATGCACTTTTCAGTGGACATGTGAAAACAAATTGCAATTCAGTTTCGCTAGTTTACGGAATTTGTTATGAAAAGATATTTAAATAGTGAACATTCGTTTTTTCAGCATTCCGTGAAAATCCTGATATTTCTGAAGAACGAAAAAGGGTAATCGGTACATTTAATTGTTTCTTTTTATCTAATCTAACGGTGTCAATTCAGTAACCTTGTATTTGTATGCCGGGTAGAAACAACTTTGGGGTACTAATCAGATATCTTATAATACTAAATAAAGTAGAGTAATTTGAAATTTTCTGCAGTATAGTTCATAGTTTACTTTGATTAGGACATAAGATGGCTGGCGATGCGTCAAACATTGAATAAAGGAATGTTGGCGTATGTTAAGATAAGGGGCAGAGCGTTTTTCTACGCAACTGCCATAAACTATGTTTAAGCTTTAGATATACTTTTTGCTCAAGCTTATTCTTATGCTTAAAGGTTAAGTTTAGGCTTAGGATTATGCTTATACTACTGTTACGACCTTTATTTTTTTAGGTGTTTGACACAGCGCAACGTTATCACACGCTCCATACACTGGCACTGCTTTCCGTCCCATTATCAAGGTATCCTCAGTTGGTATGTTTAATTAACTTGTTTTACTACAATAATAATATAAATAGTGCTACTAAGCTTAGCTTCGACGTCCTAGAATACAGTTTAGATAAACAGGCACGTAATAAGCCGTGGCGTTCTCAGCCACCTGTGAATAGTTGCAGTAGCTTGTGTAGTACCCTGTCACAACATTTACCATACACAGTTTTGTGATTAAAATTCCTGAGTAATTTTCAGACTGGCGCGCTATTCGGAGTTGGCATGGCTTTGTTCTCGGGAAGCTGCTACTATCATGCATTAACGGGTGACGCAACTTACCGCAGTGTTACACCTTACGGTGGTTTACTCTTAATTACCGCATGGTTATCGCTAGCACTCTAAGCCGGCCGACATTGTGTTGTGTTTTGTGTTGTAAACATGATAAACAATCCAAATCTCTTACAAGATTTTGACAGTAATAAACAGTGTCACCACATTACGTAGTAAAATGTTTGCATAAATTATTATTTTGCTTCTCATTTCAAGTTGGATCTGTGTTCCATATGTAGCAGGTCTTGTGTACTTCGGCTGCATGAATATAAACAGGGCAACTTTTTTCACATTCATAAAAATCAGGCAATTAATTCTTGAATATAAGACAAACATTTCTTGAAACAAAGAAACTTGTGTCTTATAAATTGGTAATAGTAATTTCTTGAATATAAGACGTTTATGCTTTTAAGAAACGAATTTCTGAACTGTTTAACGCTATTAACGTCTGAAATACAAGACATATCTTGAAATTTTAAGAAAGTAGGAGTCTTGAAATTTTAAGACAATTTATTGTGTGTGTAGTGCTTTCTGCGATGCGTAGCAGATTCTCGCTAGCCAATGCCGTTTTTGTCGAAATGTTACCAATCCTCAACCACTTTCGTATCCGGCTGTTTTCTGTATGAAAACACATTTATGAACCAAATCGGGTTTATATTGGTGTCGTGTTTTGCTTTTGTTTTATGTATGTGGTATGAAGGCTTGTACAGATTGTAATTTTTGATTGTTCAAAGTAAAAACCGTGGTGGCTTAAAGAATGGAACAATATGGACTTTGGATATCGACTGTTACAGAATGTATTTTTTCACAAACATTAATAGCAAAAATGAGTGGAATCCAGTCTGTAACCGGAAATTCCGGTAAAATCGCGGAATCCGACATTTTACAAAATCTGTTTTCGTGTAATCAGTAATACTGTCGAGCATTTGGTGTGTTTGACAACCACCTCCCCATTGTCATACGCATGGTGCAACCAGAGGTGAATAACACGAGCCAGAGGTCAACAAAATTTGATGAGGTAAAACGAAGTAGGTAGTTAAAACGATGTTTCGTATGCTACTTTTTAGCAAAGACCTGTAAGCAGTTTAATCTTTTAGTTTTACTCTTATTGTTTCCGAAACAATTTTTTCCGCAAAATTGTACCAAAAGTTAAAACGAAACGCACCAAACAAATAAACATGGTGTAACCGGAAATTCGTTTGGGAAGGGTTCAACCGGAGAAGAAAATACCGGAGCCGGACGTCAACGAAACTTGCCGTAGGTGAGGCGAAACTAGGTAGTAAAAATAATGGTTAATTAATTAATTTTAGTCAATATCTGCAATATGTTGTTAAGTTGTTTGGTTTTACGCGAAATCTCGGAAACTCTTTCCTGAAAATTGTGACAAAAGTAAAACGAAACGCGCTAAACAGATAAATTTTGCAAAATTATGCTAAATTTTACTATCAAAATTACCGGAACCTCCGGCAAACAGTCTACCGGACCCGGAGGCTGATTTTCTGCCGGAGCCGCAAGCAGACCTTCGGATGTAAATACCTTGGTGTCCGGTAAAATTCGGTGTCCGTGTCAGATATAGAATTCACGGGTGGGAGGCATTTACAATGACCACTAAAAGGCACAGGAGCTTGACGCTCGAGCCCGAGTAGGATCTCACGTCTTGTGGAGATAGCAGTACATACAAAAAATATAAGTGGGACAGATGGGACACTTAGGACAGATGGGACAAATGGAACAGTCGGGACAAATGGGCCAGTTGATATATATCAACTGTCCCATCTGTCCCGTTTGTCCAAATTGTCCTATCTGTCCCATTTGTCACGACTGTCCCAGCAGTCCAAACTGTCCCACCTGTCCCGTTTGTCCCATCTGTCGCAACTGCCCCATCTGTCCTAATTATATTTTTTGTATGTACTCCTGGTACATTTCTGTGCCGGGAAAATGGGACGGTTTTTAGGGTTACATTGGTCAACATTTATAACATATATGCGCTGTGCAAAATCTCCACAAGACGTGAGAGCCTATTCGGGCTCGAGCGTCAAGCTCCTATACCTTAGTGGTCATGTTAAAAAATCTATATTTTTCTATGTATATTGTATAAAAGCGACGCGCTGAGATGAACTGCGTCATTTTTACGTTTGATGACTGATTTTGCCCACCTAATTTACGATTAATTTCACGACACAAACGTAAGAGGAAACTTTTTCTGCACTAACCAAACTTTCTGAATCAATTATGCGCCTCTTCGCTCTCAGGAGGAGGCTGCGGCGTCCTTGAACCTTCCGCATTTTGAAAAAACACTAAGCAGGATGTGGTTGATGCCGCCCAACCCCACACTAAACTGTTCATAATTCAGGCAGCTAGAATCGTTGATAAAGTACTTTTGGACTGTTTTGGTGTATAAGAAATCGCTTAACGTGGGGTAGTAGCTTGCTAGTGTAATTGTCCGGACATAGCTCTGCGATACAGTTTTGTGTCCAAAGACAAGGGAAAATATGTGGACATTTTTTGTGCATGTCAAACGATTTGTAACGCGTGACCGACATAAACGCTTAGGCTTTAAGTGTCCAACTCCAAGTTTCGTTCCACGAAATACAAAAACATTGTAAGCCTAGCACTGTTAAGCAAGATGGGATTCAGTTGGATGCTGTACCCATTATAGGTATGTTGGCCGGTTTTCGAACCCAGAGGAAAAACAAACATTTTATTGATGTACATTAAGGCATGCAAAAACGCTATGTGGACAGGGTGTAAACGAATAGTAGAAATAACGAAAACATGTAGTAATCAAAATAACGGAAACGTAAAACGGATATAGAAGTACAACAGTTCCAAAAATGTCACAATCGAGGCGTGCGAATAGTCGCCTGTCTTTCAAAATTTTTATAGAAAAAATGGAGGACGTACCGAAATTTTGCACGAATTTCGTAATTTTGTTTTACTACTTGTAACAAATGCAGCAAATTTGTAACGAAAAACTGCGAGATAGATACGTGATTTACAACCAATTCTGAACGTAAAAAAATAAAATATCCGTTGTATCTATAACGGAAACGGATACCGATTTTTACCAGAAACGGATATCCGGTTACACCCAGTATGTGGACCAATATAAAGCTTAAAACTTAAATACAAAAGCAACGATTCCAATAGAACAACAAACTTTGCCATTAAACATTTCGCAGAAATCGCAAGATGTTGATCACACGTCCGATTGACTATCACAGAACTTGTTACACACTACGGTTATGACTGTTGTAATAGCGCAGTCAAACGCTCCCGTAGTTTATCACAAACATCAAGCTGAGCCTAAAAGCATCAATAGTTCAGTAGCAAAAATGCAAACAGTACACTAGATACTTTGTTTTAATGGATAAATCGCCAAAGCGGTTCACATTGACTAAAAACAAATGTGTCCAATGCGACATACATTAAACCGTTATCAGTACTTATATAAATTTACTTATCCTATATTACTTTTAGGGCCATGTCGTTTTGGCGCCACTGCAAAACAGCACGCTAAGATTTTAGAGCATAAGTACTTTTTGTTTAGGCTAGGTTAACACTTTTTTCAACGCTTACACTTAGGCTTAGGGATACAGTTAATGTACAGTTAGGGACTTAAAATTAACATTGGCCTTTATTTGTATGACACTGTGTTTGCACTTACTTGATCAGCTAAAAGTGTGTTTATCTTCACATTGCCTTAATCCTGTCCGTATTCAGAATAAATTTAATATAAATATTAGCGCAGATGCACTTGACAGTGTTGTAAGTCAGTCATTACAGTATGTTTATATTTTAATCAAAAGCCTAAATGACGAAAAGTTATACTGCTGGTATATATCACTTTCATATCCTGCGTATGCAGGAGGTAAATAAAACTTGGCAAAGATTATTTTGAATTAATGACTTTTTTGAATACCCGGTGTCTTAATTCAGTTAGACACGTACTTGAACTTCTTTGACTAAACTTTTTCTCTTTAGCTTCGCATTGCTTTCAGTGTCTGCTCCAAAAACAAGGGAATCCATTTCTTCCAATAACCTCATGCACTCCTCAGTAGAATATTTAACGCCTTTTTCAAGTTTGTTTGACGCTTCATTGAAGTGTTTTGAATCCAGGAAACCCTAAAGCTACCAATGCTTTTAACTACAGAATTTCAAGTGCTCATTGGCAGGGTGGCTTCGTCATACTACCAACGAAACACTTTTGAATTATTAGTTTCAAAAGCAGGCTATTTAATTTCTAACCTTAAAATTTTACACTAAAGGACACGTGCAATTTTGTAAATAGCTGAAGAACGACAACTGTAGTAGGTTATTCGTTTCATATGCAACATAACTTACATTTTCCATTCGTTTCATTTGCAACATAACTTACATTTTCCATTCGTTTCCTTTGCCGCTAAACTTACATTTTCCATGCCTTCCAACTGTTGGTTCAGCTCTGCTAGTCGATTCTTAATTCTACCCAGTTGATTTGTTTCTAATTTTTTTAAATGTGCAAGCTTGGGATCTTCACTTGGCTGAAAAAATACATGGAATTGAATGCAGGCCACGTATTAAATACAACTACTTGATATTTAAGCAGCAAGACAATCGCAAATGTAAGACGAAATTAGATACAGATGACCGGCTTATTAGAAACGGTTTACTTACGTACTCACCTTAATAGATAGCACCATCAACTTATCGCCATCTTTAAGTTGCAGCGAATTAATCGGTGATGTATCACCAATGATTGTTTTTCCTACAAAATAAAATAATGCATACGTGCTAAGCAGACATTTTCATACCACGACAACCTCTCTTAATATTTGTTATAAAAGGAAATCCGACACACTATGAGTACACAAACCGGTCTGTAAAAGTTGTTTATTCAAGTTTGTTACTGCAGTGTGAAGATAAGTCGTAAGGCAAGGCGCAACCGGAACTTTGATTTCAACTAAAATTCCAAACTCAAAACATGTGCAAACACCGCTTCCAAATTTAACTGAAAACATAGTCCGAATCGAAAACAAAATTTTGGAAATTTGTTTTGGCTTGTTGTTACCTTGCGCTTCGCACAATTTATACTACATTTTTGACATAACTGTTACTAAATGCCCATTGCTTTTATACACAAACGAAGTTTGCAAGAACGGACGTTATGTCTGTCAAACGAATTGGACAACATGTAGCCACTGAGTTTTGCAAAACATAATCAATTTGAGTTATCCAGGTTTAAGTTCAGAAAAGTTAACACGCGAAAAGTATTTTACAAATGTATTTGTCTTTTTAGAGCATTAGTTTTAGTCTGAAAACATATCGAGACTCAAAACGAGACCCGTTTAAGACAAATCATAAGGTCTGTACAAACGGGAAACTATGTGTGCAATGCTAACATTTGTATTTTAATTGCTGTTAAGTAGATACCCTTGCAAATCAATCGCTGGTGTGTTACAGGAACACCTGTTATTTCGGTTATTTTCTTGCGCAATGTTCCAATCGTCCATTCATCGTCGTAATTTTCCGCACTAGAAGTTTGCGCAGTCCCATTAACTGGCAATTCAATATCGTATTTCTTTACTCCTAAATTTTTATTACATCGAGTGTATTCCAGGTTGACGCCGAATCCTACACACAAAATTAAATAAATTGAAATTGCAAGACTCATAAATTCTTAAATTTTCAAGAAATTAATGTCTTGTATTTCAGACATTATGTATATAATAGCCTTAAACAGCTTAGAAATTTGTGTCTGAAACGGTTAGAACATAAATGTCGTATATTCAAGAAATTATTATTTAGAACGTTTACATTCTTAAGACAGTATATAAATAATAGATTTTCAAAGGTAATTCAGGTTGAGCTCAGGGTCCCCAACCTAAGTTTACGTGTTGAACGTATCTTAGGTTGTAAAATTTGGGAATTTGGTTGAGCTTAACTCCCAATGTTGAAAGCGAGTTACTGGCAAACCTTGTTTCTAAGAAATGTTATATGCCTCAAAAATCACCAAAACAAGTCTTTTATATCAGGCATATTTATCTTATATTTCAGACATTTGTCTTGTATTTCAAAAATATTTGTCTTAATCGTTTATGAAACAAGTGTAATGAATTGGAAGTCGAAGCATGGTACCTAAACTGCAAATTTTTGAGTCTATATATGTACGAGGATTTTAAGGGACCGAAAAAATTATTTATCCACCACCCTTTCTACACATTTCGCTCCCCCTTGGGGGACGAGGCTTAACTCCCACTCGCCAGCAGTTTAACGGGAAACCCCGCAGCTAAGCATGCTGACATTATAGTTATAAATGCTTTGCGAGGCAGGTTCAGCTGCTTATTGGATGCAAGACTGGTACCTTTCTAACCAAACAATTTGAGTTCCCTGCGAACGCTTCGGAATTGATAAATTTTGAAACAAAATAAAAACAGCATATAAAAATTTCAGAAACTATTAAGCATGCATCACAATTCCCCCAAATGTATTGGAGCAAACACTGCGGTTTAAAACAAGCTGAACTGCGTGTTTAGAGCGCGCATAAGCAGTAATAAAGATCCCGACATTATATTATCAGTTTCGGAATCGACAGGAAACCATACCATAACTGGCTTCGGATCGCTGAAAAATTCCCATTAGGGACCGGTTCGCAGTCCGAGGTTAAAGTCCCGGCGTTACCATATCTTTCGAAGAAATTGCTGGAAAACCATATACATGCAGGACTTCGAAAAAATGGGTCGTCCCGCCCGAACAGTTCTTAACATGGAGGTCTCACTAAGAAGGATTTTGTAAATTGCAGGCCCACGGATTCGGAGAACTTTGGATTTACGATCTAGGACGACCACATAAAGAAGAGAACATGTCGCTATACGTGGTGTAATATGTGCATATATGTGCATAGTGTATACACGAGCACGTATGCTAGGGTACGACGGTTTTTAGTTGTGCGTGGTTGCAGCTGAAAATGAGGGGAGTTCTTACGAGGTTTCGATCCCAAGGCCCATGCCCTACAGATTCTCAGTCTAGCGCGTTACCACTGAGCTACGCCGCCTCACAATCAACTGATCAGTTTCTCACTTATAATGCCTTAAGAACCCCAACATTATACACATGCATACTGGTCTTTGTACGTTTTTACTGCTGATGCATATGAAGGCACTAGCAGAGTGCAACCGGAATTACAATTTAAGGTAACCGGAATTTGAAAAAATTACCGGAAACAGAACCGGGACCGGAAAATGAAAAATACATGCCGCCGAAAAATACATTTTAATTTTCATTTTCGCATTATTGAACGAAGCGAAACTCCGAGCGAAGCTCGGAGTTTCGCGAAGCGTTTTTTGTTTTGTACTTGGGGGTCGAAAGGTGGAAGTCCGCCTATGGAACCTCATCAAGGCAGCAGACGGTCGCAGGCAGTGTGCAAAGCCCGCGGCAATCATCACACCACCAGCAGGATCAAAGGCACTACCAGCAAAAACAGACCGGCAGAAAGCGAACCTGTTTTGCCGCACTTTCGCGGCCGTGTCAAGGCTGCCCAAGATGAAGCAGCAAGATGCACCGATCAGACGAAGTGCAATCAAAGCTCCAAGACACTGCCAGTGCCAAAGGCTACGCCAGACTGCGTGCAAGCCTTTCAGTATGGAGGAGTTAGACGCGTTCCTCAGGCAGCTGAAGAAGCGCAAGAGCACTGGAGTCGACCACGTTAGCAATGAAATGCTCGTGAACCTGCCGCCGATCGGGAAAACGAAGCTTCTGTTATTAATCAATAGAAGCTGGCTGGAAGGCAAGACGCCAGCAGCATGGAGAAGAGCAGAGATCGTCGCTATCCCGAAGATCGGCAAAGATTCAGCTTAAATCTACAGCTACCGCCCGATATCGTTACTCCCATGCACCTCTAAGCTGGCTGAAAGAATGGTCAACGCACGTTTGAAAGACTGGCTGGAATGGAACCAGAAAGCTTAACCCAGACCAAGCTGGGTTCAGGACCGGGCGCAGTACCGTTGACCGAGTGGTTCGGATCAAACAAACCGCCTTCGACGCTATGGAGCAGAAGAAGCCGGAGCGGGCTGCGCTAGCGCTTCGTAGATTTCACCAAGGCCTACGACCGTGTCTGGCGTGACGGCCTGTTGCACAAGATGAAAGGGATGGGTATCCCGGCCTGCATTACCCGATGGGTCGCAGCATTGATCAGGGACCGCCGATCGAGGGTACGCTGGAACTGAGCCACATCGGACTGGATGACCTTTCGGGAAGGACTACCACTGGGTAGTGTGCTGGCACCACTACTCTGGCTCATCCGAACGTCAGCAAGACGTAACTGAACGAAGAGCACGCATAT
>JASANG010002188.1:0-11597 GCA_030248215.1 Enoplolaimus lenunculus
CGATAGGAGTTCAGTTCTCTACCAGATGCGTATATGGATAGAGTTCAAAATTTAAACTACTAACTAGTCGATAACATCAACTGCCTTAGATTTTGTAAATGCTTCCTGAAACAAATTGAACTCAGCACGCGGTTTGATCCATTTACTGAGGGTATAATAATTTTGCCAAATTTATAGGAACACAATCAAGACATGAATGTAAAAGTAATGAACGTAAACCATAGAAAATAGCTTCCATAGTTTAAAATTGTGACCAAATAACTTGCCTTAAAGATATAGCTGGTAACAGAATAGAATAAAAACCCCCCTTGGGAGACAAAATATACATCTGTGTACCAACCTCTTATTCGGTTTACTACTGGTTGCTTTGGCCTAAACCTAATTCTGGAACATTGTACAAGAGCCGTTTTTAGTTATGCTTGCAAAATGTTTGATCTCGATGCATCCGACGCACTGGCGTAACCTGTTGGATTCGTGAGCTGTGCTTAAACCATAAAAATTGTCAATTATCATTGGCCTACCTGTAAAACTCAAAACGAACCATTCTCCAAATTAGCAATCGTGTCAAATGATTTTGCCGTATAACCGTGGAGGAAAACGATAGTGCAAACGTCATTGAATCAGGCAACAATTTTTTGGGCGATCATGAAGTTTAAAAAATGACTGCGTAGCTGTTTATGCATGAAGGTGCCGGATTTACGGCTTTCCTGTGGATGAAAATCGTTTCGAGTGTTGTAGTTGTACCCGTTTTGAAGCACGTTGTAGAAATGAACTAACGTTTTTAGACTAACAAACTGCACCAAAGTCGCCAAAATTTATGACTTCTGCTAACCTCTCGCCAAGTATTTCAGGTTTAACCAGAAAACGAAAGCTTCAGAAGAACAATTTATACTTGAAAAAGTTCCAACGTCGTACGGCTGATAAAGGGATACACTTATATTATTCTCTTTAGATCAGACAATGCTGCATGTGCGCTGACAAATTTCATTAGAAGCCTGCTATGCCAAATACCGAGACAACTGAGTATGTATGGTGAATGAAATTTTCAGATAAATGATACATTAAATTCTAATTCCGTTCAAATGCAACACCAACATAGCATAACTCCAGGGCCCATATTCTCATATGTGTATAGCAACTATCATCAGTTAGTAATAGGTTTTCAAACTCGCTAACTATTGCAATTGCTGAACTGAAAAGTGGTACAGGAGAGCAAATCAAATGCGAGAAATGTGCGAAATTTGCAGTCTCAGCATTGACTGGTTCGAAAGTTACAAGACCTATCACCAACTGGTGATGGGTGCTACAGACAATTGAGAATACGGGCCTAGTATCAAGAAGGGTCAAGGTTCGAAAGCTTCAGATCGTGCTATGACTATATTAATACATTCCTTTTATGCGTATATTTAACAATAAACAATATACGTTTATATTTTAGATTTGAGCTTCGCTATAATTACCGTAGCGACCTGAATAAGAGGGTGTCTCGTTTTGAGTCCCAAAAGAGTTCATATCCCTAATAAGAGTCCGTATACGGATATAGCCCTAAACCCTAATTAGAGTCCATAAATGTCAATTATCCCAAATTGTAGTACATAAATGACTCCAGCACCAAATACAGTCCAGTTGAAAAGTTTAAAACATACTTAAGTTTTGAAAGTGCACTCCTAAGTATAATCTTTACATTATCGCTCAAGGTTATGATACAAGACAAACAAACGTTTATTAATTCAACGAATAGTTGCAATACCGAATGTATATCAGTAACGAAGAGCGGGTAAAAAATAAACAGTCCGTAGCTAAATAATAGGGTGGGCAGCCTCTAGAGAGGCCAAATAAATATCTGCCTCCATCTCTAATTCGGGTCAGTACAGTATATAATATATTTACGAAGATGCTCAAGGTGTATAGAGCCGCTTCGATCTTAACTAATTTTTCCCAATATCAATCTAGAGTTAAAAACACTCTTATAAATTGCTGTCCCTCCAACGGTTCCTGAGAAGCGTTCCAAAATATTAAGTTTAAAGATTATATATTTCGGTGTATTGTTGCACATTGGCAACGCAACAACAGCGGATTCAATAACAGGAAGCAGTTACAGCGGACATAATACATAATAACTGACAAAATTGCACGAGTGAAGCGATCAAGAAGCCAAAAGCATGTTAAGCATTAAAGTCTAATGAATGATTTGGTTTCAAAAGTCTGTGGTAGGGGGAGATTGACATGCGTCTGTCTTCTTACCGCCCTGAATATTTGTAAATAACCGTTGCTCTTGAAATTTTTCACCCAACCCTAGCAAGAATTTACCGCTTCACAATCCGTTGCATTTAGGACTAATATTTCAATAATGTCGTCAATGTGTTAAACGTTGGCGTATGCTTGGGCTCACACGTTCCACAGTCCATCAAGCACAAATGAAACCTAAAATTTTGTATTAAGAATTCAGTACTAAAATTGCGCTTGGATTTTCGCGCGCTTCGTTTTGAAACTTTTTCACTATTATATTTAACGTGTCCCCACGTCAAAATATCACTGGACCCACATCACTGGTGTTAAAGCTTTCCTCACTGCATCTTGTGCGAAAAAAGAGCTTAAGCGTTCAAATCTGTAAATGTTGTTAAGGACTGCAAAGCAAATGACTGAAGACTAAAACGTACTGTAACGTTGTGTATTTGTCTAAATTTGAAAAACTGCTTTTATTTTTTAAAAAATCGAATTTTTCACTATCATCTGAAACTATGCGGTGCATAGTGAGAATGCGATCTGTTGCTTATGTATAGGGATGGCTGTAGGAGAAGGGACATAAATATACAAATTAGTTTCTAAAAAAATTTTCAACATTTGGTGCATTTTATGTAGTTCCAAATATTGAAATTTTTGCTAAGCGCATTGAAATACTGTAATATTACAAAAAACAAAATATATTCTTCCCTGATGATTCTAGATGCACAACTGGTCGCTGGCTTTAATCTGCGGTTTCAAATAAGCAGAATGTTGTTTGACTAATTACTAGTTTGACCTCTGGTTTGGGCATATGAAACGTTTTCGACGGTCCACCACGGTAGGAGGGGTACAATCCATTTGACATGACTATTTTGAAAGGAAATGGGCCCATGTCAAGATCAGGGGCGGAAAGTTTTTCTGTGGGACATTCAATGGAGTAAGCTTAAGCTTTAGACTAATTTTTTTGCTTGGCTTAGACTTAGACTTAGGCTTAGTCTTAGGCTTAGGCTTATGAATAGAGTCATTCTTATCATTCTTAAACATAGGCTTAAGTCTAAGCTTAGTCTTAGGCTTAGGAATATGCTTATAATACTGTTGCGCCCCTGTTCTTTACATTGGCCCGGTAAAGTTTTCTTCAATTATATACAGCTTTCGTTTAACCGTTTAGTGATGAACTTTCTAGGAATTCAAACAGAGGTATACACTATGCTTAGTATTTAAAATATTTTCTCTTCGTTTTGAGGATTTACAATATCTCTGCCAGATTTGAGAGCTTGTTTTACCAATGTGATATACGGAAAATTTTTTCTTTTTCCGATTCCAATAGGGCGCGTAGGGACACGCCATAAGTAGCACAAATATTCACCATTATTGCACCAGTCTACAGTCAATATCCGCGCAGAGGATTTTTTACAGCCGAGACTCCTCTCTTCTATTACCTACCAGGTACAGACCACAGATCTATCTTTCTCAGACCGAAACCGTTACGTTCTCTATTATTTCAATCACACGATCACACTACTAACACTAGCGCAATAGCTCTAAAAAACTAATATACATATATGTATAGCACAACACATATATAAACGGATATATCGCAACATATCGCTTCCGCAGACAGACGAAAGCGAACCACGTTTTCCACCCGTCGAGACCACATTATGAATTGTAGAAGTTAACAAATTTTCTCGTTTCCCGCGGGGGCCCGAAAAACTACTACATCGCAGCTATACATTCTGACTATATATATACTAGCTAGCATCCTTCTAGTATATATATATATAAATAGCCAGCCTACATACATACAAATTACCACGTCTTTTAATTCTTTTTATTCTTTTAATCTTTTACACTAATTCACTTAAAATTTTTTGTCACTGAATTGTGATTTGATAAAATCCTGCGGTGTCGTTATAGCATTTTGCTCGGCTGATATGTACACAAGGTAAATTTGCTGTTTGGCCTATTTGATTGTTTCGGTTTGTTCAATTTATTATTAGTTCAAACCCGACCCAAACAAAAATGATCAATTATAAAAATGAATAATTAATGTCCATAATTTGTATGCTGAATATTGTAATTTGACCAAAGTTTCATTTTATTTACTAGTGAGTGTTTTACACAATTTTTTGCATATTTTATTCACTGCACAAATTAAGAATTGTAATTTTTGATGTTTAATATATATGTAAAATATTTTTGTGGCTATATGAGTTTTGAAATTAGCTTATAATGCGGCAAGCTAGGATTTCGCTACGCCACGGGTGGAGTATACCAATACTTGAGTTCTGGTGTGACACTATAAAAACGTTATTTACAGTAAGACGCATGACGTGTCTCCAATTTTTAGAAATTATACCCTCCAACCGGAGCCTGGCTATGCTCGTTCGACCATTTGCCGATAATTTATTGTTTGAACAATTAGTTTTTCCGTTTTTACCAAATTCCCGCCTAAATATCAAAATTTCTGTTTAACCTTAAACATTTACCAGGATAACAATGGGCAGTGCATAATTTATAAACATGAGCGAAAGCGCCGTCCGACTATGATTAATGTTTGCCAACAGAGGAGAGTTATAGAAACGTTACCATGGGACCCGTATTTTGTTGCAGCCAAAACCAGATGAACAATAACATATTCATGTTAAATAAACTTAATGCAAAAAAAAATTTTCAGAGACGTAGTCAGTTTAGGCCATGCACTGAACATATCAAAATTGAACGTTTTGTGTACTTCTGTTTTGTATTTGCTTTCATAAATCAAAAATTGATTTTTTGAATTATACCGCCCGGAGGCCAAAGGAAAAATCTTCATTTCGGTGGACTCGTTCTTAACGGGATGGGTGAACGAAACAATGAATTAGCCGTGAATTCACTTATTTTTAATCCACTATGTATTATCGAATTAACCCGTAATTTCGTTTAATGCTTTCCACCAATTTGCCGGTTGTCTGTAGTATTTTCATTTTTTGAGAATATGAATCCCTTTAATTAATAATCTTACAAAATTTTTGTGTGCCATAAGCTTTCCATAGCACAAAGTACACAATATACTTTGAAGTGAGATATTAAACTATCACTGGCCAAGCCACAGTAAACAATTCTCAGCGAACGTTCTCCGAGACTGCACAGTAACGTTTTTTGCTTAGCCGAGATTGTTTACGGCTTAGATAAGTCTATTTTACGCTTAGCTTAGCTTATAATGATACAACTACTGACCTGTTCTGTACTTTGTCTGTTAATGTATTTTGACGACAAAAAGTTTATAGCTAGTCGGAGAAACAACATTTTATGCTACACTATGCGTTCAACACTGCCTTGTACGATAATCATTATTTTTGAGAGATTTCAAGCAATATAAGTGACACGTAAAACCAAAAGTCGCGAAAAGCCTATTTATTAACAGTGTAGCATACAACTTGCACGTGTGAATAGCTTAGCTTATCTTATAATTGACTAATAACCAAGCTACTTACCAAATTGAGCCAAATGTTCAATACCCGATTTTTTTCATCTGTAAAATTGACACAATCTATAAATCAAAAAAAAGAAAAATTTTATTCACGAACACGAACATGCAAGTAATACATTTGCAAGTTTATGCTACACTGTTAATAAATCTCAGCTTTTCGCAGTTTTTTCACGTCTCACTATATATCTTTTGAAATTCCTAAAATAATCAATTATCATGATTCATTGCAAAAAATTAGATCATGTAAGCGCAGTGTCCAACTGCATCAACGTAGCATAAATGTTTTTTCACAAGTCTTTTATTTATTTTGTGTCTCCTCAACACCCAACAGACCAAGAAACAGTCTATAGTTGAGAAAGCATATTCCTAAGCCTAAGCCTAAGCGTAAGAATTAGCTTAGACTGAAGCCTAAACAGTTATGCCAAGCCTAAGCAATATCAGCTGAGCTTAAGCTTACTCCTATTGCAGTCTCGCAAAAAAACTTCCGCCTCTGATTTTTACATGTTGCTTACGATTCCGTCCATGATCAAACTAGTTTCCCTTCCAACAGTATCTTGTGTACACATTTTCTGCTATATCGAAGCTTCCTGCACAGGGAAACCTATTAAATTTATCCCAATTAAAGATTAATACATTAAAAAATAATAATTTTAGCAACCGCATGCATAAAAGCGTTAACCAAGTACATATACGACATCGATAGTTTTTTAATAGTCCAATCCAAGCGAGAGAAACTGTCCCATTTCATCTTCTTCACCGCTGTCATTTTTTTGTAGCCACTGCTGTAGAGCAAGTCGCGATGAAAGTAGCTTTTCTCTTTTCCCTTTAAGCATCGTCTACACCAATATTTTTTATCTACAAGCAAATACAGAAACAAGCAGCATACACCGAAAATTCATTACAATTTTACAATATAAATGCCAATTACTTTTCCTAAAACTAACTGTCTTTTTCCCAAAATTCTTTACTCATTTTCAGCATGAATATGTTCGTTGTTCATCTAAGATTTAAGTCCAAGCGAAGATTGCATCCAGAATTGCCATACGGTAAGCGTTTACTATAACCTCTCCTCTATAGAACCGTAACGCTCAAGTCCAACAGCGCTTTCACATGTTGTGGAGATTATGCACTGCCCACTGTTTCTGTGGTCAAATGTTTTGCTAAGTTTAATTAAAATTTTGATATTTTAGCAGAAACTCGTCCAAAACAAAAACTGTCTAAATGCTTCAAACAATAGATTATCGGCAAATAGGGTCGAACGGGCGTAGCCAGGGCTTCAGTTCGGAGGGGTATAACTCTAGATAAAAGACATTTTTACGCGTAAGATATAAAAGCTGTTATGCCTGTAAATAACATTTTTCTCATCTCACCAGAAATTTCGAGTATAAATGTATCATACTATCCCACCCCTGGCATAGCGAATGTAGCTTGCCGCATTATAAGCTAATTTGAACTTGTGTGCACCAAATATTACATATATATTAAACATCTCGAAATTACAATTCTTAATTTGTGCAGTGAATAAAATATGCAAAAAAGTCTGTAAAACACTCACTAGTAAATAAAATGAAACTTGGTCAAATTACAATGCTCAGCGTACAATTATGGACATTAATTATTCATTTATAATTGATCCATTTTTGTTTTTTTGGGTCGGGTTTGAACTAATAATAAATTCGACAGAACCAAACAATCGAAATGGCCAAACAGGCAGATTTACCTTGTGTACATATCAGCCAAGCAAATGCTATAACGACACCGCAGGATTTTATCAAATCACAATTCATGACAAAAAAATATTAGTGAAATATTTTCAACGACAACCAAGCATTAAACGACGTCGACATTATTATGTATTTATGATGGCTATTTATTTAAAAATATATTAACCAGAAGCATGCTAGCATTTATATTTTCAGACAGTATAAATGCTACGTTAAAGTTTTTTTCGAGCCACCGCAGCAAACAAGAAAATTTGTTAACTTCTACAATTCATAATGTGGTCTCGACGGCTGATAAACGTGCCTTGTTCTCTTATGTCTGCCGAAATTTTCGGATGCGATATATCCCCTTTATCAGATATATTGTGCGCCACAATATAAATATTTGTTTATTATAAATATGACTTTTGCGCTATTATTCGGAGCCGTATTATTGTAATCAAGAGATCGTACATTTTACGGTTTGCGAAAAATAGATCTGTGATCTGTACCTATTTGGTAATAATTGAATTGAGCCTTATCGGTTATATATCACCTCAGCGGACGTTCCATAAAGAACGGTTCTATTTTGAAAAATTTTGCATATTTGAGCTACTCATGACGTGCCCTAACCTCCCTTGGAATCGAAAAAATTTTTCCGTATATCACATTGGTAAAACAAGCTCTCAAACTCTGGCAGAGATATTGTAAATCTCAAAACGAAGAGAAATATTTTAAATACTAAGCATAGTGTATACCTCTGTTTGAATTCCTAGAAAGTTCATCACTAAACGGTTAAACGAAAGCTGTATATAATTGAAGAAAACTTTACCGGGCCAATGTAAAGAACAGGGGCGCAACAGTATTATAAGCATATTCCTAAGCCTAAGACTAAGCTTAGACTTAAGCCTATGTTTAAGAATGATAAGAATGACTCTATTCATAAGCCTAAGCCTAAGACTAAGCCTTAGTCTAAGTCTAAGCCAAGCAAAAAAATTAGTCTAAAGCCTAAGCTTACTCTATTGAATGTCCCACAGAAAAACTTTCCGCCCCTGATCTTGACATGGGCCCATTTCCTTTCAAAATAGTCATGTCAAATGGATTGTACCCCTCCTACCGTGGTGGACCGTCGAAAACGTTTCATATGCCCAAACCAGAGGTCAAACTAGTAATTAGTCAAACAACATTCTGCTTATTTGAAACCGCAGATTAAAGCCAGCGACCAGTTGTGCATCTAGAATCATCAGGGAAGAATATATTTTGTTTTTTGTAATATTACAGTATTTCAATGCGCTTAGCAAAAATTTCAATATTTGGAACTACATAAAATGCACCAAATGTTGAAAATTTTTTTAGAAACTAATTTGTATATTTATGTCCCTTCTCCTACAGCCATCCCTATACATAAGCAACAGATCGCATTCTCACTATGCACCGCATAGTTTCAGATGATAGTGAAAAATTCGATTTTTTAAAAAATAAAAGCAGTTTTTCAAATTTAGACAAATACAGAACGTTACAGTACGTTTTAGTCTTCAGTCATTTGCTTTGCAGTCCTTAACAACATTTACAGATTTGAACGCTTAAGCTCTTTTTTGCACAAGATGCAGTGAGGAAAGCTGTAACACCAGTGGTGTGGCTCCAGCGATATTTTGACGTGGGGACACGTTAAATATAATAGTGAAAAAGTTTCAAAACGAAGCGCGCGAAAATCCAAGCGCAATTTTAGTACTGAATTCTTAATACAAAATTTTAGGTTTCATTTGTGCTTGATGGACTGTGGAACGTGTGAGCCCAAGCATACGCCAACGTTTAACACATTGACGACATTATTGAAATATTAGTCCTAAATGCAACGGATTGTGAAGCGGTAAATTCTTGCTAGGGTTGGGTGAAAAATTTCAAGAGCAACGGTTATTTACAAATATTCAGGGCGGTAAGAAGACAGACGCATGTCAATCCCCCCCTACCACAGACTTTTGAAACCAAATCATTCATTAGACTTTAATGCTTAACATGCTTTTGGCTTCTTGATCGCTTCACTCGTGCAATTTTGTCAGTTATTATGTATTATGTCCGCTGTAACTGCTTCCTGTTATTGAATCCGCTGTTGTTGCGTTGCCAATGTGCAACAATACACCGAAATATATAATCTTTAAACTTAATATTTTGGAACGCTTCTCAGGAACCGTTGGAGGGACAGCAATTTATAAGAGTGTTTTTAACTCTAGATTGATATTGGGAAAAATTAGTTAAGATCGAAGCGGCTCTATACACCTTGAGCATCTTCGTAAATATATTATATACTGTACTGACCCGAATTAGAGATGGAGGCAGATATTTATTTGGCCTCTCTAGAGGCTGCCCACCCTATTATTTAGCTACGGACTGTTTATTTTTTACCCGCTCTTCGTTACTGATATACATTCGGTATTGCAACTATTCGTTGAATTAATAAACGTTTGTTTGTCTTGTATCATAACCTTGAGCGATAATGTAAAGATTATACTTAGGAGTGCACTTTCAAAACTTAAGTATGTTTTAAACTTTTCAACTGGACTGTATTTGGTGCTGGAGTCATTTATGTACTACAATTTGGGATAATTGACATTTATGGACTCTAATTAGGGTTTAGGGCTATATCCGTATACGGACTCTTATTAGGGATATGAACTCTTTTGGGACTCAAAACGAGACACCCTCTTATTCGGGTCGCTACGGTAATTATAGCGAAGCTCAAATCTAAAATATAAACGTATATTGTTTATTGTTAAATATACGCATAAAAGGAATGTATTAATATAGTCATAGCACGATCTGAAGCTTCGAACCTTGACCCTTCTTGATACTAGGCCCGTATTCTCAATTGTCTGTAGCACCCATCACCAGTTGGTGATAGGTCTTGTAACTTTCGAACCAGTCAATGCTGAGACTGCAAATTTCGCACATTTCTCGCATTTGATTTGCTCTCCTGTACCACTTTTCAGTTCAGCAATTGCAATAGTTAGCGAGTTTGAAAACCTATTACTAACTGATGATAGTTGCTATACACATATGAGAATATGGGCCCTGGAGTTATGCTATGTTGGTGTTGCATTTGAACGGAATTAGAATTTAATGTATCATTTATCTGAAAATTTCATTCACCATACATACTCAGTTGTCTCGGTATTTGGCATAGCAGGCTTCTAATGAAATTTGTCAGCGCACATGCAGCATTGTCTGATCTAAAGAGAATAATATAAGTGTATCCCTTTATCAGCCGTACGACGCTGGAACTTTTTCAGTATAAATTGTTCTTCTGAAGCTTTGAGTTTTCTGGTTAAACCTGAAATATTTGGCGAGAGGTTAGCAGAAGTCATAAATTTTGGCGACTTTGGTGCAGTTTGTTAGTCTAAAAACGTTAGTTCATTTCTACAACGTGCTTCAAAACGGGTACAACTACAACACTCGAAACGATTTTCATCCACAGGAAAGCCGTAAATCCGGCACCTTCATGCATAAACAGCTACGCAGTCATTTTTTAAACTTCATGATCGCCCCAAAAAATTGTTGCCTGATTCAATGACGTTTGCACTATCGTTTTAGTCCCACGGTTATACGGCAAAATCATTTGACACGATTGCTAATTTGGAGAATGGTTCGTTTTGAGTTTTACAGGTAGGCCAATGATAATTGACAATTTTTATGGTTTAAGCACAGCTCACGAATCCAACAGGTTACGCGAGTCACTCGGATGCATCGAGATCAAACATTTTGCAAGCATAACTAAAAACGGCTCTTGTACAATGTTCCAGAATTAGGTTTAGGCCAAAGCAACCAGTAGTAAACCGAATAAGAGGTTGGTACACAGATGTATATTTTGTCTCCCCAGGGGTGCCCCTTTACTATTCTGTTCCCGGCTATTATATATTTCTAAGGCAAGTTATTTGGTCACAATTTTAAACTATGGAAGCTATTTTCTATGGTTTACGTTCATTACTTTACATTCATGTCTTGATTGTGTTCCTATGAATTTAGGCAAAATTATACCCTCAGTAAATGGATCAAACCGCGTGCTGAGTTCAATTTGTTTCAGGAAGCATTTACAAAATCTAAGGCAGTTGATGTTATCGACTAGTTAGTAGTTTAAATTTTGAACTCTATCCATATACGCACTCTAATTAGAGAACTGAACTCCTATCGATGCAAATTGAAAA
>JASANG010003193.1:0-11589 GCA_030248215.1 Enoplolaimus lenunculus
AGAAATTCAAATTTTAGCGGAATAATTTAAATTTTGGCCGCAGAATTTAAATTTTGGCGGGCAAATTCGGCGGAAAAATTCAAATTTTAGCGGGAGAATTTAAATTTTGACAGGAAATTCAAATTTTGGCGGGAACATTCAACTTTTAGCGTGACATTCACATTTTAGCGGGAGAATTTAAATTTTAGCGGCAAAATCAAATTTTGGCGCAAAAAACGTACATTTTGGGTGCGAAATTCAAATTTTGGAGGAACTTGAAATTTTGGTGGAAAAACTACATTATGAAGAAACTTCAAATTTTGCGAAAAATATATAATTTTTTGAGCAAACTATTTATACACTAGATATTCGATACCTATTGTGCAGTTGAGCGGGACATTCAAGGTAAATATTGACGGTATAAATATGTCCGCTACACCGTCTATGCAAAAGTTGTATAATCCGCGCAGCTGACTATATTGTAGTACGTTGCGTGAGCGAAGCGCACGCGTTATAACGTGTGAGAAAGCGTTTGAATTTCGTTTCGTAGTTTTCCCTTGCCACTACGCAAATGGGGGTAACATTTTCACTTGTAACATAAAATTATGAAAAACCGCTTAGTGCAGGGGGCTTCGGAGGGCACCAGCCCACCACCCTGCTTAGTATCCTTTCAAATCGTGCTGGGTCCCACTACGATGAAGCTTCGGGTTAGGAATATGATGAAACTGCTGTTTGGACTCAAAGTAAGGTTGGCCATTAACGTGAACCAACATTAGGATGAGTAGGACGTCACGTCGAAATGTGATTAGCTATGGTTAATGTTCTGTTCTCAATCCATGTTCAGTTTATCTATGATTTGTAATTTTTAGCGTAGATCATTTACTTGTGCTTAAATTCAGCAATTTTGAACAGTTCACCCATTTTCGTTGCACATTCAATAAACCCTACGCAAGTTTTGAATGCATTAAATTTCTCTATTTTCATGGTAGGCGTGTACCATCACGACGGCCCATGTGATGATCACGAGCGGAACGTTTTTCTGTGGGGCTAGAAAAGAGTAAGTTTAAGCTTTAGACTATTATTTATTGGCTTAATTAGGCTTAGGCTTAGGCTTCGGAATATGCTTATAATACTGTTCCGCCCCTGTTCTCTACATTGGCCGTTACGACTCAGCTATACGAGTGTGACAGTTCCGAGCTCGAAGGTGCTCTTGGCTTGTTGCGGGGTATTACCGGAGATCTGCCTCCAGCATCGGTACAATTTTTCCCGCAGAATGCAGCAATTTCGGTAGTGAAATTTTGCATGGTTTTTACAGAGCTTAACGTTCAACGCGTGTTTTTAACTCTTGGCGCAATTTCGAGGCAGAAATTGTGAGATTTCGTTAAAACTATACGCATAAACCAAACAATCTAACAACATACCTATATGTTAAAATTTACAAACTAAACACCATTTGAACTATCTAATTTCGTCTCACCTCCCGCTTCACCAGCGGCAAGTTTTCTTGACCCCCAGCTTAGGCTCAAATATGTTTCACCTCCGGTTGCACCCTGGCTTGTGGAGATAAAAATTTACACTGTGGAGAAATGTAATTATTGCTAAAATCTACGCATTCTGTAGTAAATATGCAAATTGCTTATTGCTCACAGTCTATTCAATGTCAGGTGATCATTTAAACATTTACACCATTCTTTGTTACTGCCGCAATTTTAGATTCCATGATCGTTTCTTTGGCACCATAAACAGTCATCATTAAATATAATCTTAATTCGGTAGTGACTATTAACTTAAATTGTGATTTTAACATACAGTTTTCACGGAAACCATTGCAAGCTTTTTTGCAACCCAATCGCTCACTGTATACAAACGCACGGGGCTTCTTATGAGCTGAAAGCCCAAACATTTTGCATTTATTGTAGCGATAGTTGCAAATTCACACAAAATCCAAAATCGATTATGAATACAGTTAAACAATTTCAACCAGGTACAAACCTCAGCTTAGTTTTGCACAAGACATTTCAATTTTAACTACAGACCATTTTTTAAAACAGCGTGGCGATCCACAAAAAATATAAAGTCTAAAACGTGCTTTTAACACATATTTCATTTAAATTGAACTTAATTTTGCTGTATTTTTTCGTGGTTTAACGAATACGTTTTTCAACTTTATTACTTTCTTTTCTCACAGCGGCATTCTTTTGTGCAGAAGATATATATTGTAAGTAATCAACTAAAGGTTCAACGGCGCGATACTAAGCTACAAAGTGTCTCTCAGTCTTCCAATTTCCCAGTCTAATTATAGCAAGGGTCTTTATGCTAACAATAAATGACGATAAAATATACACACTAAGTTGTAGCTAAAACACAAATTGTAATACAGAACGAGCAGTTCAACGGTGTAATTGATACACATTGAGAGTAAACATTTAGGCACAAAATAACGCATCCAATCACATGTAAATAATCATCAAACAGAAACACAATGAATTAACATTGTAGTTAAAATAGTTACAAATTGCGTTGGAATTCTGTCACCTATTTGGCCCAGTATTACATTCTTCAGTGTTCAAATTTGACTTATTTCAATTTGACTTATTTCCATACTACGTTTTGTTTAAATATTGCCAACCATCTCTTAAATTTAAATTTATGCAGCGAGAACAGTAAATATCATGACCAGGATTAAAGTGTGTTTTCTAGCCAAATTGGTTACAAATATGGTGAGGTCAAAATACAAAATCAAAATCATTGCGCTTTTGGCGTCCGTGACCATCATCTTAAAACTTAGATAAATTTGCTAAAAATGCACTTTAAAACGAGAATGACGACGGTTGCTTAAGATAAGCTGAGACGAACTATTTAAATCGAAAAAAATTTTCCCAGAGGCAGGGCTGATGGGAAATACAATTTACTGATCCGCCTCAGGGATTTGCTACTGCCTTATATATTGTTTCTAAATAAACATAACAATAAAGCAACGTTGTGTTAACAGTAACTCTATCGTATCGGAATAACGCGTTACACCAGCCGTAATTCATACAACTTTAAAATACAAAATAAGACCGTTGGCATTCAGAAACAACATTTTGTCTTATTTAAATGCACCTGTCGAGTTTTACTGCAGTTCGTTTGTCCATTAGGCTAACATTTAGCACAAACTTTAGTTCAAAATCGACTCTTACCACATCTATTTCAGCCTTTAAGATATTTTTATCCGAATATCAAACGGTTGTTTTTGTAAACCATACCACATGACGTCTGGCATGCAACTGATCATCTGTTGTTTCATCGTGCAAAAGTGTTTCATATTATCAGCGATTAGTAAATTTCGTTGTTTTACGGTAAAAATAAGCTAAAAATCACGATAGACCTCACGCAAATTTTAGTTCTCGTTCATTTAGCGTTTTCTAGTCAAAACGCTGCATATAGTAATTATAACTATTCCCTCGCGACTGAAGCAAGCTCTATTTTACATAGACGCCACCTAAAACGTTTATAACAGGAGTTAGACGAGCTGCTGATAGTTTTTATTGGCAAATTTAGGTAAATTTGTTTCGTCTGAAGGCCGAAATTTAAAAATGTCGTTTTTGAACGCAGATGAAACGTTTACAAAAAACATTAGTTTTTAGAGCTGAGACTAAATTAATTAAGCGACTGTCTATAGTGTTGTTAACGACTACTTTTACTACGCTTGTCAACATTAATCTAAAACGTTATATGAATAAGAGTAACTAAACACAAATGGTTGACGGAATACTAAATGGGAATATGAGTAGGTCTTTTCTTTGGCTGAAAGATTTTTTTATTTAGAGTTTGTATTTTCAGTAGTTTCCTCTAAAATGTTGTTTATGATATAACCAACACAGACATTTAGGAGGCATCAAAAACATGACACAAACGGCATAAAATTTCACAAAAACGTTAGTAATATTAAATCTAATCTATTTAGTTAATCTCTGAAAATCTATAAAATATTGCAATTTTAGCTGAATGCCGAGTTTTCTACATCATGCGAGTTCATTATGGCTCTTTGATACGTTCAAGGTTCAATTAAACAAGGCATACATATAACGCGTTAAAGCTGGAACGAAATATTAATTTCAAACCACAGTTCTATAAAATGAACATTTATAAATCATTAAATATACTTAATTCAAGAGAACAACAGTTGGTTATATATATTTGACTCAAACAAAAACACGTATTGCAAACGGAATGACATACAAGCGTGTAAGACATCGTTTTGGCATTGTACACTCCCCCGTCACAAGCTTAAGCCTAAAAGTTAAACGTGATCTGAAGTCTAAGTCTAAGCCTTAGTTATGCCGAAATCGGTAAAATTTCAAAAACTGTGGCGGAAGTGCACAAAATTCCATTGTTAATTTTGCAAATAGAACATCATTTCCTATACATATCTACTGCAAAATTCATCAGTTTAATACCGTAAAAAGCAAGCATATTATGTTACCATTGTGATTTTGTACGTAAAAGAAATTTATTTGTAAATTTCCAAAGTTGACTAATGCTATCTAAGTTCGCAATTGGTTGCTTTATTTAAAACCAAAATATTTTTGCAGGGGGCAACCGGAATTCCGGTTCGGGCGTTTTTTCAGCTTCAGGTTCCGGATCCATTAAAGTTTTCCCGGAATTAAAATTTTAAATTTTGATCGTTTTTTTTAAATTTGCTCACCTTTAAAAAGCTTTTTTAACTTGTCCAATTAGTGACAATAAAAATTAAGCGATTTATATAATATATAATCACCGAAAATGGACCATCAAAGGTAGATTTCGCTTCGGGAGATAAAAAATCTAAAATACAGCAGATTAAGTGAATATCTATCTTTGACCAAGGTTATTTTACCAATAATACAGCAAAAAAATACGTATAAATTATCGGTCGCATGAATTTCACTTTACGATTCCGGATCCGGTTTCGGCAATTTTTTCAAATTTCGGTTCCGGTAAATTGTAATTCCGGTTGCATCCCGATTTTTAAGTAAGAATCACAAAAAAAAAAACCGAATAACAGCATAATTGCATAGAGTTTTAACCATTTCTGCTTAAATTAGTTGTAACTTAAATCATTAATGTTCTATCTTGCCAGCAAAATAACAAATTACACATATCACAACGATTAAGAGAACAATGAAATAATACAATACTTTCTAGGACGTTGTGGTTGAATATAAAACAGACCCTAAAACCAAACTGTGGAAGACCAATGATAAGAATCATTATACGACAATTAGCTTTTACGCTACAATAATTGCAAACAACAACAATAGAAAATGTAAAAACAAAACCAAAATTATATCGCTATCGATCATAGCCAGATCCGGCCTACGCTGTTTGAAATGTAACAACTGAAAACTGGTCGCAACCTTTACAAACTTATTAGGAATTAGCGCACGTTCCCCACAGGTTCAGGTTTAGGCTCATGCTCAGGTATAGATTTCGGATGAAGTTTGCGCGAACCTAAGCCAAACCCTGTTAACCGGAACATAGGCTTCAGCGTTAACCTTAGTTAAGCGGGGGGCCTGCGTGTCTTGGGGTTTTGATCTAAAATTTTGCAAGTACTAAAATATATCCTTTGTGAATAAAATACGCGCGTATTTCAGCCGCGCAGCCCCCAAACCGCATTTGGAATGATCCAATACTTAATAGGTCAAACCCAACGGTTAAACAAAAAGCGAGTGTCCAAGTTGTTAAGAGTTGCCTTATCATCCTCTCTTGAGTTCTCGGGCAAAAAGCCCCAGAAGGTGAAAGGCAGGCATACTATTTGGCTGCGACCGCTTAATCATTGAGCTTTTTGCATTTAAGCAACAGCCTAGAATGTCAACTTTATGGAAAAAAACTTTATTAGAAAAACTTCGATTGAAGTATTAAAATTAAAAAAGGATGTGTAGAGAGTATATTTAGACTCGTTATGCTCGAGGAGTCAGTCTGTTGCTAACTTAAATCTTTGAGTCGCTACGGAAAAGAACTTTAATTTTTAAATTGTTGTTTTTGCTTTAAATCGAAATTCTTGTCTTGTATTTGACTTTAAAAAATCTCCGTATGGCTTCCATCTCAAGCTACGAATATTCTCAAGTATAGTTATATATACGGCATATTTACTGTAATTAAGAACTGCCTTGTCTGAAACTTAACGATACCTTTAATTACAAGAGTTCGTTCTAATTATGCGAAGGTTATAATTTTCGAGATAAGTCTTGCTTAGTGGATATATGTTGTAACTCTCACGAGTGCTGATAGGATTTTTAAGTCTCCATATAACACTGAATGTGTGCGTTAGGAACTAAATGCCCCTGAAACAAAATAAGAAATAATAATAATAATAAAATAAATAATAATAATAATAATAAAAATGGAAATGATGAATAATGAAAAAGAAAATGGAAATAAGTAAATTAAAATGATGGGAATAGTGAATTTTATTGGCGTCGAAAAAGCATGATGCTTAGTGTAGAGATGTTGGTTGTTCGGCTGCCCGCGTTTTCGCTTTTAACAACAACAGCTTTCGTATACGTTATTGGTCATTTCGAACAGCGTCTCAATAAACAATGAGCTTTTCTTTGTCTGAAATCGGGCACGAGGCGTCTTTTTTGGGGCTCTTGAGGCGTTTTTGGGCAACTAGATTAATACACCGTTTCTTTTCACAGTTTGATTCGTTCTAACGAATTATTTTAAGCTATATTTAGTGGCTAAAGCAAAAAAATACTTAGCATCAGGATCATTCAAATAGATTTCACTATAGGGAACGATATAAATTTTATAATAAAACTTTTAAAGTGCATTAGAGTAGAACTACTATCTGTTATTTCTGTGTTGTACCAATGCTGGTTGCACTTGAGTACACCACACATACACAACACTTTAGCAACGAGACATAGGTACGATGTAATTAGGAAATAGGCTAAAAACTAATATAGTAAAATTAGGCCAAAAAATGTTCCCTATTTGGCAAAGACATTGCCTGGTTTAACATTCTCTGGTTTGATCATCTTTTTTTCTATTATACTGTGTAGTTTATCACAGCTTTCGATAGCTTTACTCTGTTTTTTCATGTATTTTACCTGTATCGCACTATCAGTATCGGTTTCAAATTTAAGACAATATGCAGTGTAATCGGTTGAAAGTTTTATTTCTGTTACCTTTGAAACGCAATATTTTGTCGTTTTGATGAAATTGACGGGGTTTGCAACGGATGTAGGCAGAGTTTCATTTCAGAACTCGATGATAACCTCGTTTAAATGTTTTCCGCGAACGAGCGTAGCAGAGCGAGAAAATTGTTTTGGACTTTGTTGTTCCGAGTCTATTGCTAGAACGTGTGTTATGCTGGTTTTTAGTGTTAGCAAATTTTGGGGGTTATATTCTGTTTGTTTTCATTTAAATTGCTACTTAAGTCGTTTTATCATAAACATTAATATCCGTTTCAAATAGAGAAATTTTTTATTGTATTGCGCTAACTGTAAAAAAAGTGTATTCAAATTTTAATCAAAAACATGCCAAAGACTCAAAAGACCATTCTAGATTTGTCCGAACATTGTTATGCCGTTATCAATTCCTTAAACTGTGTGTTCTGTGTTATTTTTTTCACTCTTATGCTTCCGCTGAAATAATGTGTTATATGTACCATAAATATGTAATTTACACTTAGTCACGATATAATGTATAGAATGCTAATATCTCGTTTGGGAACTTACAACTTAAATTTTTTCAAGTAATAGTCAGTGCTGGAGCAAACAAGCGTGGGGGCTCACCCAAACTCCTGTGTGGGGCTCCCCTAAACTCCTCTGTGGGGGGCCCCAAACTTGCGAGCGAAGCCAACGGAGAAGGCAGATGTACTTTAAAACTTGGACAGTTTTTGTTTCAACCGGTTTGGGTTTGGACCTATTTAGAGATTGGCATCATCCAAATGGGGGTTTGGGGGTGGCTGCTCCGGCCCTGGAAATAACGCGCGTATTTTATTTCACAAAGGATATTATTTAGATCAACTCTGCGACTAAATTTTTCAAGAGCTCAAAGAGTTACCTAATTGGCCTGTAATTCAAAAGACAGTTTGAAGCTTTATAATTTATTGATTGATCAGTCACAGGTTCTTGTACGCCTGCCGCTTAATCTAAGGTTAACGCTTAGGCCTATGTTCCGGTTAATCAGGGTTTGGCTTAGGTTCGCGCAAACTTCATCCGAAATCTATACCTGAGCATGAGCCTAAACCTGAACCTGTGGGGGAACGTGCGCTAGATTCCTAATAAGTTTGTCAAAGGTTGCGACCAGTTTTCAGTTGTTACATTTCAAACAGCGTAGGCCGGATCTGGCTATGATCGATAGCGATATAATTTTGGTTTTGTTTTTACATTTTCTATTGTTGTTGTTTGCAATTATTGTAGCGTAAAAGCTAATTGTCGTTATAATGATTCTTATCATTGGTCTTCCACAGTTTGGTTTTAGTGTCTGTTTTATATTCAACCACAACGTCCTAGAAAGTATTGTATTATTTCATTGTTCTCTTAATCGTTGTGATATGTGTAATTTGTTATTTTGCTGGCAAGATAGAACATTAATGATTTAAGTTACAACTAATTTAAGCAGAAATGGTTAAAACTCTATGCAATTATGCTGTTATTCGGTTTTTTTTTGTGATTCTCTAAAAATCGGGATGCAACCGGAATTACAATTTACCGGAACCGAAATTTGAAAAAATTGCCGAAACCGGATCCGGAATCGTAAAGTGAAATTCATGCGACCGATAATTTATACGTATTTTTTTGCTGTATTATTGGTAAAATAACCTTGGTCAAAGATAGATATTCACTTAATCTGCTGTATTTTAGATTTTTTATCTCCCGAAGCGAAATCTACCTTTGATGGTCCATTTTCGGTGATTATATATTATATAAATCGCTTAATTTTTATTGTCACTAATTGGACAAGTTAAAAAAGCTTTTTAAAGGTGAGCAAATTTAAAAAAAACGATCAAAATTTAAAATTTTAATTCCGGGAAAACTTTAATGGATCCGGAACCTGAAGCTGAAAAAACGCCCGAACCGGAATTCCGGTTGCCCCCTGCAAAAATATTTTGGTTTTAAATAAAGCAACCAATTGCAAACTTAGATAGCATTAGTCAACTTTGGAAATTTACAAATAAATTTCTTTTACGTACAAAATCACAATGGTAACATAATATGCTTGCTTTTTACGGTATTAAACTGATGAATTTTGCAGTAGATATGTATAGGAAATGATGTTCTATTTGCAAAATTAACAATGGAATTTTGTGCACTTCCGCCACAGTTTTTGAAATTTTACCGATTTCGGCATAACTAAGGCTTAGACTTAGACTTCAGATCACGTTTAACTTTTAGGCTTAAGCTTGTGACGGGGGAGTGTACAATGCCAAAACGATGTCTTACACGCTTGTATGTCATTCCGTTTGCAATACGTGTTTTTGTTTGAGTCAAATATATATAACCAACTGTTGTTCTCTTGAATTAAGTATATTTAATGATTTATAAATGTTCATTTTATAGAACTGTGGTTTGAAATTAATATTTCGTTCCAGCTTTAACGCGTTATATGTATGCCTTGTTTAACTGAACCTTGAACGTATCAAAGAGCCATAATGAACCCGCATGATGTAGAAAACTCGGCATTCAGCTAAAATTGCAATATTTTATAGATTTTCAGAGATTAACTAAATAGATTAGATTTAATATTACTAACGTTTTTGTGAAATTTTATGCCGTTTGTGTCATGTTTTTGATGCCTCCTAAATGTCTGTGTTGGTTATATCATAAACAACATTTTAGAGGAAACTACTGAAAATACAAACTCTAAATAAAAAAATCTTTCAGCCAAAGAAAAGACCTACTCATATTCCCATTTAGTATTCCGTCAACCATTTGTGTTTAGTTACTCTTATTCATATAACGTTGTAGATTAATGTTGACAAGCGTAGTAAAAGTAGTCATAACAACACTATAGACAGTCGCTTAATTAATTTAGTCTCAGCTCTAAAAACTAATGTTTTTTGTAAACGTTTCATCTGCGGTCAAAAACGACATTTTTAAATTTCGGCCTTCAGACGAAACAAATTTACCTAAATTTGCCAATAAAAACTATCAGCAGCTCGTCTAACTCCTGTTATAAACGTTTTAGGTGGCGTCTATGTAAAATAGAGCTTGCTTCAGTCGCGAGGGAATAGTTATAATTACTATATGCAGCGTTTTGACTAGAAAACGCTAAATGAACGAGAACTAAAATTTGCGTGAGGTCTATTGTGTTTTTTAGCTTATTTTTACCGTAAACAACGAAATTTACTAATCGCTGATAATATGAAACACTTTTGCACGATGAAACAACAGATGATCAGTTGCATGCCAGACGTCATGTGGTATGGTTTACAAAAACAACCGTTTGATATTCGGATAAAAATATCTTAAAGGCTGAAATAGATGTGGTAAGAGTCGATTTTGAACTAAAGTTTGTGCTAAATGTTAGCCTAATGGACAAACGAACTGCAGTAAAACTCGACAGGTGCATTTAAATAAGACAAAATGTTGTTTCTGAATGCCAACGGTCTTATTTTGTATTTTAAAGTTGTATGAATTACGGCTGGTATAACGCGTTATTCCGATACGATAGAGTTACTGTTAACACAACGTTGCTTTATTGTTATGTTTTATTTAGAAACAATATATAAGGCAGTAGCAAATCCCTGAGGCGGATCAGTAAATTGTATTTCCCATCAGCCCTGCCTCTGGGAAAATTTTTTTCGATTTAAATAGTTCGTCTCAGCTTATCTTAAGCAACCGGCGTCATTCTCGTTTTAAAGTGCATTTTTAGCAAATTTATCTAAGTTTTAAGATGATGGTCACGGACGCCAAAAGCGCAATGATTTTGATTTTGTATTTTGACCTCACCATATTTGTAACCAATTTGGCTAGAAAACACACTTTAATCCTGGTCATGATATTTACTGTTCTCGCTGCATAAATTTGAATTTAAGAGATGGTTGGCAATATTTAAACAAAACGTAGTATGGAAATAAGTCAAATTGAAATAAGTCAAATTTGAACACTGAAGAATGTAATACTGGGCCAAATAGCTGACAGAATTCCAACGCAATTTCTAACTATTTTAACTACAATGTTAATTCATTGTGTTTCTGTTTGATGATTATTTACATGTGATTTGAAGCGTTATTTTGTGCCTAAATGTTTACTCTCAATGTGTATCAGTTACACCGTTGAACTGCTCGTTCTGTATTACAATTTGTGTTTTAGTTACAACTTAGTGTGTATATTTTATCGTCATTTATTGTTAGCATAAAGACCCTTGCTATAATTAGACTGGGAAATTGGAAGACTGAGAGACACTTTGTAGCTTAGTATCGCGCCGTTGAACCTTTAGTTGATTACTTACAATATATATCTTCTGCACAAAAGAATGCCGCTGTGAGAAAAGAAAGTAATAAAGTTGAAAAACGTATTCGTTAAACCACGAAAAAATACAGCAAAATTAAGTTCAATTTAAATGAAATATGTGTTAAAAGCACGTTTTAGACTTTATATTTTTTGTGGATCGCCACGCTGTTTTAAAAAATGG
>JASANG010003599.1:0-11594 GCA_030248215.1 Enoplolaimus lenunculus
GCAGGTCATTTATGCTACACGCAATGATAACGATTTTGAAGCCAATGAAAGGAATATTTTGACTGTAGATTACCTCCACCAGATCTTTGCAGAATCCTCGGACAAGAACAGGAAACGTCCTCCGTCAGTGAACTGTAGTTGACCCAGCTGACTGTCCCCGAATAGCAGAATAGTACGCGAAAATGTTGGATTCTGAGAGAGAAGTAAAGGACTACGAAGCATTTCTGTCTGAGGCCAAGAGACATAGGCTAAGTGGTTGGCGAGATAATCGTGTACCACATCTTTCAAAATAAGACAAAAAGTGTTAAATCCCGGGTAGATGATGCGGTGTTGCATTGATGCAACCCGTGTGCCGCAGGTGAGAACATACTCATTATGATTCGTGCAGACGACGAACTCTAATAGCCCGGGATTGATGCTTGTTTCGATTTCCCTAACGAAGGTAGCCCTGTATCGACTGCTCGGTAATTGCAGTTGTTCAGATATTGTGTCTATATAAACATCGGCCGATCGAAAGACCCATTCACAAGATACATGCCAACCATTACGATGAACCCACTCTGCAATTTGTTCCGAATCTTTTGGAGCGTTGTCATGTTTTATAAGTTTGCGGTCCAGCTACTTCTGACCGACTTGCTTCTAAATCAAATACCGGAAGCCAGTTTCGAGTGATGTCATCGTTTGGCCCCCGACCGCGAGCCTAAGACAATGATGTACGGAAAACGGCGATAATTCGTGATCGGGATCGATATGGCGACGGTGACCTGCCATTGTTTTTGTTCCTGAAATATTCAGAATCATGTACTGAGTTAATGTAAAGGAGGTACAACCTACTAATAGTTCTTCAAAATACTCTGGCTCTGAGGGCTCCCTAGAATTTTTTGCCAAACGCTGCGGCATATCACGGTGACTGCATTTGTTTCGTTGATTAGAGTCCGGCGACGTATGGTCGAGAGGAAGAGTTGTGTGAGAGGGTAATGCCTGTTTTAACTCCTAATAGCAAGCGAATGGCGCTATTGACACATTTACCATTAGCTAACCGAATAGTTGCAGATCTAATTTCCACATCTGCACTTTTGCGCATCTTAACTATAAACAAAGTCTCCATTGTGACCGCGGCATATTGTCTTTGACAAAAACAACCGAGCCAAGTTCTAGGTTGTTCTTACTTGCGTTGCGAGCTATGCAAAACCCTGGATTGCCACGCAATGCAAGCAAGTACTGATTGCTCCAGATTTTCCAAAACGAATCAAGAAGTGTTTTGATTCGTCACTTCGCATACGACTGTATGCAACTCCACTTTGGATACATACTTTCGATCACGAGTAGCTTTCTGACTGTTTTTGACAATTGCTATCAACCGCTCATAGAATACACACATCCAGGGTACCAATTCGATGAAAAATTTCCACTTAATTGCCCGTTAAAATGTTTCGCATTATCCGACACAATAAGTTGGGGAACGCTATATAATGAGATGAATCGCCTAAGACACATCAAAAAGTCATCGACAGAAGGTGAATCTATTATTTCGATATGAATTCCCTTAATAACAGCACAGCTATAGATACATATTTTAACCTTATACAGTGTCTATAAGATGGAAGTCGCGCACCATTAACGGTCCCAAACAATCTATATCCACGCATGAAAAAGGAGGCTGATGGGTTACTCAGAACTGTGGAAGAGACGGGTAATTTGGGGTTTCGTAACTCTCCCCGGACAGTAACTTACAAAGCCGACACCCACGGATTGCTTTTCTCACTTGTAATCTGCCGTGTATAATCCAATATTGCAGCCGAATTTGCGTCAGTGAATGAGGTAAGCAAGCATGGTATAACTGGTTGTGCGCGTCGAGTATTATCAAATCATCTTATGTTAATGGGGCATAAATTTTCGGTCGTGTTGTGTACAGATCCTCTCACTTCCTGTAAACGTAAACTGATGCCGGTGGAAACTGGCCGATCGGTTGATATTTGATCGCTTGCAGAACCGAGGGGTTACGGCTAGATCGACGCTTGTTGGACCAACCATTTGGGGCTAAGCCACCATACTACATTGCCAGTTAGCTGCTCGAAGGAGCACTCTCGCGATGCCACATCAACTGAATAGTCGTCTGTCGATAGATGGCGAAATTCGGTGTCCACAGTCGTTTTGATTTCATTAACGCGTGGTTGAAAAACACTCCGTTGTTTGATTTGTTTCCTTTCACTCACTGATGCACGCATTGAGAGTCGCACACAGAATTTTCGCTGCGACTGGAATTCTCAGCTTCTTTTCCACAAATTTTAGAGATGCGTACCAATAACAACTCCCATCAGCTCTAAGCTGGGTATAGAGATGGTGGATGTAGGCGCAACACGCGCTTTTGCAAAAAATATATTAAAGAAAATGGCATCTGCATTCACGACCCGAAGATACATGGCTGCCGCAAACGCTTTTGTCGACGCGTCAGTGAAACATTGAAGTTGAAATTCGGTAGCGCGTGTTGTCCTGGTGGCACCCACATGGCGCTTTAACTAAAATGTTGAAATCTGTTGTAACATATTTGAACATTGCCACCATTCGTCTAAAATGTGGAACGGAATCAGGTAATCCCATCCACAATTGGCTTTCCACAATTTTTCCATTAACAGTTTGCCAATCAAAGCGGTTGGTGGAAAAATCCAAAAGGGTCAAAAACCTTGATAAGATACTTGAGATCTAACCGTTTTGTGTTTACGGAGATATTGCGGATGCTATAGAAATCACACGATAGAACATCCTTTGTTGTTTTCCACTGTAATCCGAGCACCTTTGTGTGGTTAGTGCCTCCTCTATCTAAACCGTCGATATGCTTCAGAACCTCAGGATTATTTGTATACCATTGACGCTTGTTCATGGATGCTTGTCCAAAAAGTAGCTGCCCGATCGTCGAACAAGATTGCTTCGTAAATTGTTGTTTTCCCAACCAGTACGTTGTCGTCATAGATACTTCCATACAAATCATTGGCAGCTGGAGATTTTGAATGGGTAATACGCTCCTCGATTGTCAAAGTGAACAAATAAAGACTAGATATTACCTCAAAAGTCACTCTTCAAAAACAATACGTGATCAAGTTGTTTTCCGTCAATGGTGACGTCGCATTCCGCACCCAGAGGAACCGCGTGTCATCTCCAGCTTACGGTAGTAGCTTTAGGTGCAAGAAGGCTTTTTCTATGTCACTGACTAAGACAAATGGTTTTAGTCGAAAACGCAAGAGCATTTCACACAGGTCATCGAGCAACACGGGTCCGCGGTGCAAACATTCATTTAGGCTGAGCTGATTCTTGTTGGCTTTCACTGAGGCGACATAGACAACATGTCACTTTGTTGTTGCCTTGCCTAGAGTTACCACCGCATGATGTGGTATATAGTGAACAAGACCGTTCGATTGCAAGTTCTTAACCTGTTCAACGATTCCTTTGTTTTCTAGATCGCAAATTATCTGATCGTTAATGTAGAAGGTGTTCATCGCACGAAAGACGCTTCAGTAGTGATTTCAAACGTTCAAACGTCAAAAATTAGGTCGAGGAAAGCTCCGGGGCTTCCTCTTTCCACGGCCACTTTACATGACAGTAATTATTCTTGAGTTGAAGTGATTAAGCGAAAGCACGCACGGCCTCGCCGTCGGCATCGTGCTCTGTTTGCAGTTTCACACCAATTTCTTTCAGCTTCGAGAATCGCTCTGCATCAAACGACTTATTTTGAGGATCATCAGACGTTGTGCACAGTAGTTGATACCTTGGTCGGTTGGGCAACACACCCAGTCGCGGCAAACCAAACAGTGATGACAAAAAATCAGCCCATCGTGGCAATGAATTCAATCGGATCCAATGAAATCATAATAGTGATCGCTCCCATTTAAAATATGGATGTCCACCGTTTTGTTGACGGTCGTCAAAGGTTCGGCGAGAACCATCTGGGTAATCATCGGATGTTTTTTGCCATGTTTAATGGAATCTTCTCGATTGAGCAGCTGATCGTTGGTGTGACGTTTGCTGTCAATTGTTTAATCGAACTATCCGGTAACAAGACATCGAACTTAACTAGGCTGTATTGTACGGTTCGGCGGCGACAATCTCCAAACCCTGCAATAAAGGCTACATCATTACCCTGAGGGTGCACCGAAATTTTTTGCGCCGCGTGCGTTGCAATAAAAGAACGGGAACACCCCGTATCAAACAACATTAGAGCTCGAACAGGATGTTCAGTATTCGATCCCCGAATTGTCGCCAATGTAGTTTGCCATATGACTGTTTCACTGTGGAACAGCAGTGAAGTTGTCACCATCGAATCAGGCGCCTTTGTGGCCTGCCAGCAACTCGAAGAGACGAGTCTGTTGTCGCTGATGATTGGTCAGGGCCGAAATTAATTCGGCATAGGCTGCAGTGATGTTCATTCCGCTTTCAATAGGTGCTGCACGAGGTGATTGACAATCTTTGACCTGGTGGTCACCTCGAAGACAAATGAGGCAGCGTCCTTTGAGTTGCTGTTTGCGGGTTGTTATATCTGGATTCTTGTCGTATTGGTCGCTATAATGGTTTGGTCCGCAGTAATTACAACTCCTGCGTCGTAACACAGAAGCTTCAAATGGTGATTTGGACCATTATCATTGTGCTGATGGCGATGCTTACCCTTCTCACTCCCTTGATCATCTGTTTTCGTAGCCGTGGCCTGCGTTTTGAACGTTCCCTTGCTCAGGTCACGAACTCTGATTTCTTTTCGAAGAAGTTCAAGGAGGTTTATGCAACGTCCACATTTCATAACCGTTTCTTCGGCACATTTCCATGTTGACAAACTTCGGCAATTTGTAAAAAATTATGGGCGTAAACACCTGCCCAAAGGTTTTTTCTGTGAGACTCAGTGCCATGTGGCTTCGGATGTGTTTTTCGCAGACGTCGAAAGTAGCCTGAAATTGGGGCTGTTCGTGGTTGACCACGGGTAATGCCAGCATGGCATCGAAATGGGCAAAGATTGCCAGTTGCCGATTTCCGAATCGTTCGGTCAATACCGTGACCGCTTCGGCGTTCTGCAAGACACGAAGCGTCACCCACTAATCAACTGCGCAGATATTTAAACCTTTATCAACGTCAGACAACTCTGAGTTGCTGTGAATGGTACTATCAACTGTCCCAAAATTCTTCAAATCCCAGAGGCTCATCATCAAATTTAGCAATTATAATATTCGGTAACCTGGCCACCACGCCCCTGGACTGCAGAGTAGCAGCACTGTCATTGTGGTAATTGTCCTCCGCAGTAGCTCTAGCGGGTGGGGGAATTGTCAATCTTCAGTTTCAATGCGAGACTGGCCAGAGCCTAAAGAACATCATCATGTTCAGCGGCTTTTTGTATATCCAACACTGAATCCTCGGTTTCCGGATACCCTAGTACTATCTCAGAACTGAGTACCGTTAAGCGCGCATGATAATCGTTTAGTTTAGCAACGGTAGGTTTTACTTGCTGAACATCGTTTGGTGTTAAAACTTTACTTAACCACGTTGTTTTGCCTAAATCTTTTTTCACATTCATAAGTAGTGCTTGGCGTTGTTGCTTTTTTACACGCAATGCATTTGCTTTTTTATGGACCTTAATTGCACGCTTTGGCTCAGTCTAAGGCAAACGTGTTGGTTTAGACAGTCTTTTCGATTATCCCCCTTTTGTTGTTTGACAATAACTCGTTAGCCAGACGTCTGATTGGTCAAAACTCAACACTATTTGACTCAGCTCCTCACTTCCCCTGATTATTCCACGCCTAAATTAGAATTTTTGAAAAATTCGATTTTTTAAGGTCCCAAGGTCCTCCCACGGGAGCCAGAAAATTTTTTTATCAAAAAGTTAACACACATTATACACCATTCGACGCAGCTTAATTCCCATTAGATACAACTCTCATTTCAGCACATAAATAATCGTACCAATGAATATGAAAACATCGAACAATGAACGGTTGTTGAATCAATTCGTGTCACTCGGAAAATCGCAAACGTTGCGTCGAAACTGTTTAATTCTCGTCATTTTCGTTGCACTTATGTTCATCTACAGTTTTAAAACCGATTTTGATTGGCGGCAAAGTTGGCTGAATGAAAAACTCCAAATGTTGCCTAAGAATCGCACTTTACTGGTTGACAAAGTCAAGTTAGTGCCTAACACCGTTACATTGCGATATCGGTTCCATTCCAGCAATGAAAGTTCAACCTCGTCACCCCTCATAAACAATTTGGGCTTTTCAGCTTTTCAAATCAACAAATCAACATTGGGATCTGAACGATTAGCCTTAGCGGAACATTAATTGATTAAGAAGGAAATTTAAACGCAAATTATTACAAAATCAAAAAACTTTAGCTTAAGCTGAACATTAATATTTAGAAAAAGAATTTACTGAAATTTCGGACCATGTATAGAGCAGGGCCGTAACAGTTTTCTGCGGGGTTGTAATAGAGTCAGCTTAAGCTGTAGACTAACCTGTTTTAGCTTAAGCTTAGGCTTAGGAATAGGCTCATCGTTGCGCATAGGCTTAGGCTTAGGCATGGGAACCTGCTTATACTACTGTTCCGGCCCTGTTGTATACATGGACCGAAATTTCCTTAAGCTCTCTTTATATGTCTTTAATTGGGATGTGCGTTTGTGAGCAGTAGACGAAAACATAAGGTAAACCTTTTGGCATAATTAATTATGAGTAGTGTACAAATTTTGTAGTTTTGTTTGAAAACATGAAACATATTCCTAAGCCTAAGTTTAAGCCTAAACCCTCAGCGTAAGCCTTAGCCTAAGCCTAAGCCTAAGCCTAAGCCTAAGCCTAAGCGTAAAAGTGAGCATATTCCTAAAACCTAAGCCTAAGCCTAAGCCAAGCAAATAAATTAGTCTAAAGCTTAAGCTTAATTTATTTCAGTCCCACAGAAAAGCACATTAATGTAAGATACATCAAACATAATAACTGAACAAGAATTAAAGAAAATTTAATATTCTGAGCCCGCAGACGACAAACAAGTGGAAAGCCTTCGCTTGAAAAATGTTGACCCGCACTAGAAAAGTTTAAAATTCATTTGTTCGTACGTTATGAATTGAATTTTCTTCATGGTCGAAGTTATACAGAAGGGCTATGGGCCAATGTACAGAACAGGCGAGTAACAGTAGTATAAGCCTAAGCCTATGCATATGTCTAAGCCTAAGTGTACGAAACAGCTTATACCTAAGCTTAAGCAAAAGAAATAGTCTAAAGCTTTAGTTTACTCTATTGTAGGCATACAGAAAAACGCCCCCCAGATCTTTACATTTGTCAGAACAAGGAAGCCATACTGTATTATCTACTGATTTCGACACCTTTATTTTTCTTAATAAACCTAAATGCTAGCTGGAACAAATAGACATATATACAAAACCCTACATACAACACTAAAGTAATTGACTTGGCAACTAAATTAGACTCTGATCGACGCCTGTACTGCTAGAAATGGTGAGTCAAGTTGACACGCTCCGAAATACGCTTTTCAGGACTACACAAACTGAGTCAAATTCCACTCCGACAGAGTCAAATTCGACTCACTAAGCGACTCGGGTGTGTCGAATTTGAATCAGTTTGGGTAGTCCCGCAGAGCCTAATTCGGAAAGAGTCAATTTGACTCACCATTTTTTGTAGTGTGTGATTCGCTTTCGAAATTAATATTTTGTACATTTTAGGTCTGAGCCAATTCTCCTGCACTGCAAAAAATGGTGAGTCAAATTGATTCCGTTCGAAATAGGCTCTACTGGACTCAACAAACTGAGTCAAATTCGACTATGCCAGAGTCAAATTCGACTTACTTATTCGCACGTTTGACTCTGGCGGAATCGACTTTGAATCAGTTTGTGTAGTCCCGTAGAGCCCATTTCGAAGAGAGTCAATTTGATTCACCAAAGTAGTTGAACCTATTTCGAAGAGAGCCAATTTGAATCACCATTTTTTGTGTGTGTGATTTGCTTTCGAATTTAAAATTTTGTACATTTTAGGTCTGAGCCGATCCGGAGTAACAAGTCAACAACGCAAAATAATGAAATTACAATATTAATGCAACGTCTGGATCAGGTGCGACAGTGCAATATAAACGCAACTATTGTACATCGACCAGTTTGGTCAACATTACACGAACACATAAATCGTTGCGCAACAAACCAATTTGGTAATTTAAGTTTAATTTCAAGCAGCGAGAAAGTGTTTTTGAAATTAAATTCATCAGCATCGCTCGGACGCTGTGTATCGGTGACGTTGGGTATTGGAGATGATACGAACACAGAAGATATATTGAACCAAACTTATCCTCAGTGCGAATTTTTTGGTGCCGATCCGATTCCGGCCGTAAGTCAAGGCTTTTTACAATACGGTCGATACTTTCCATTCGCAATCGATACAGTTACATCGATCAGTGGCGTTAAACTGAATGTCTTAGACCATGGCGGCGGTTACACAACAAATGATACGCTTCAGACTAAAGAGTTTAATGACTTTTTACGGTATGATGTTCGTCGTCCAATCATACATTTTATGACTTTAGACGTCGAAGGCTCAGAATATCGTCTTATGCCGTACATGGTCCTTCGCGCTGAATTAATGACAGGGCATCATTTGGTGAGTCCAGGAAATGTTGGTGCAAGCTTAGTGGAATTATACAATAATTCGGAGCGTTCAAGCGTGAAAAACCTTGAAACCAATCCGCATACCGGACCTCCGCATCCTATAATATGCCAAACTATGATGGAATTACACGGACCGCTTCATAGTTATGGTCAAAATGAAACAACAGTACAAGATATTATTTTATCGTTTTTAATTAATGCTGATTTTGTGCCGTTACACGCTAAGCCTATTTCCGGCCATCATCGGTTCCTGGTTGTCAACGCTGTGAACCCGTTTTGCTTCCAGGTTTTGCAGTATCCGACTGAAAATTGAATTGGTTCCACCAAAAGTTAAAGAAAAACTGATTAGACACAAAGGCCAATATAAGGCCGTAACAGTAGTATAAGCATATTCCTAAGCTTAAGCTTAAAAATATGCTTTTTTGTAAGCTTAATTCTAAGCATATGCTAACAAATTAGTCTAAAGCTTACGCTTACTCTATTGCAGTAGCGCGAAATAAACGGTCAGCCCTGATTAAAAACAACTTTATAGGGGTTCTTTGGGGTGTAGAAAACGATTCGTATAGTTTCAGCACTCCATCTTGATGTATATACATGGATCTGCAAGGGTCTTAGCTTTGGCGTCATTTATTAAACCCCACGTTTGGAAATGGGCTGTACTTTCAATGTACGCTATTGTTAAAATTAGAAATTTTAACATTCAATGGTATAACTGGATATCCAGTTTTCGGCAAAAATCGGTGTTAGTTTTCATTTCCGTCACATAAAAATAACGTAATTCTTTATATTTTTCGCTTGCATAAATGTAAAAGTTGTGCAACTTTGCATAACAGACATGACGCAATTATTCGATATGAAACAAAACCAACGAAATCATCCAACATTTTGAAAAATTAAGTGCCTCCGTTATTTTTTTATTTAAATTTCAATACCCATTGAACATTTGGAATTTTGTATGACGTTAATCTTGGTTCACTTCCGCTTCCGACCTCAAATGTGGTAATAGTTCAGTCCTCATTGCATCCAGGCAATCAAGCGCTGTTGCTTTCACTGTAATTATTGCAAATGTTAAGACCACTATTTAAAATTGCAGAAACTGTTAGGGTTGTGCTATACTTCTGTTGACGTATGGCGCCATCCGTCACCCGCACGGTACCATCAGCCGCTGTCCGTAGCAGCCCAGTCTGTCACCGTGCGGTATCGTACGCAAATAATTCACGTACAATAACGTATGGTGACGGACGGCGCCGGACGTCAAGTATAGCGCAACCCTTAATGTTCAGCGGCTGAATATTCTGCTAAATATATTTTGTTTTCAATGTTTCGACAGATAATTCTTACAATTTACAAAAATTGTCTCAGAGATTTGTACAGTCTATACAATTAATATTGAATAACGCATAAGATGGAATTCGATTTGACTTTCTAGGTTTAGGTTTAGTATCATTCTTAGGCTTTGGTTCTTGAATCATTATCAAGATACCACCTTATCGGCAGTAGGTAAAATGACATCTAACATAGTAACAATTAGCAGGAATAAATCTTTTAAGTATTAGAATATGTTCCAAACGCGGGCCCATGTAAAGATCAGAGGCAGTACGTTAAGATTAATGTTTAGACTATTTTTTGCTTAGGTTTACATGTAAACTCATTCTTACGCTCAGGGGGCCAATGACTTGTATTACGAATTGTCCCCTTTGCCGGAAAAAATTGCAAAAATAAAATGGTTAAACAAATGTGTCATATTCAAGAAATTGCGATTACCAATTACCCAAATTTCTTTCTTTCAAGAAACAGTTGTCTTTTATTTAAGAATTAGTTTTCAGGTTTTTATGTATGTAAAAATGTTGCCGCGTTTATATTCTTAAAAGGGTATATAAATAATCGAATTTCAAAGATATTTCGGGTTGAGCTCAGGTTCGCTCAACCTATGTTTACGTCTTGGACGTATCTTAGATTGTAAAGTTAGGGTATTGGGTTGAGCATAAGCCTCCAATTTTGGATTCTGTTTCTATGGCAAATCTCTGGTATTGTGTCAGACATATTTGTCCTATTTTTCAGAAATATATGTCATATATTTCAGAAAAAATGTTCTTAATCGTTCATAACACAAAGTCTTAAACTTAAGACATGTAAGTAAAAAGTTTTATACCAATATTTCTAAAAAATTTAAGAAATAAGTGTTGAATTCAAGACTTATATGTCTGGAGTCTGTATCGAAACACAGGCCCGTAGCCAGCGTAGTGTTGTGCAGATAGACCTTTTTCTATTGGCTGGCTGGCCGGTCAATATGCAGTTTTAAAATTTATCAAACATTTTTATCGCATATGTTATAACCCAAGTCGTAATTCAGCCCAATTACAAATTGGGCTAGTCAAAAGCGGAATACGACTTAGGCTAGCCCAAGGCAGAATTTATATATGTAAGATAAATCTGTGCGTTTTCTAATTGGCTACTTGATTGTCGTAATCCTGCTTGATTCCGCTTTGCGCAGTAAAACAAACTGTTAGACAGACAACAGGTGGCGATTTTCTTAGCCAATCAGAAAAAAGTTTTCGCATCAACCAATCGTGTTTGAGTATGGCATTAAGGTAATAACCAATCACAAGGCATACACTTGTCGCATGAGAAGAATTACGCCGTAGGCTAGCCCAATTCGGAATTGGGCTAAATTACTACTTGGGATACGACATATATAAGTTTACGTTTTCAGAAGATATATCAATCATTTTAGGCCCAGTAATTCAACAAGAAACGACCTCGTGAAATTACGTCAATTAAGAACAAGTTCGTTAGTATTCCATAAAAGCTTTAACAGAAGACAGTTTATCGTACTGTTTCTAAAAGTTTTATATACAACAAAATCTATATGCAAGCTATTACCGTTCTATCTTCATGCAATTAATATGACGAAACGTCCAGTGTACTGAACGGTCGGTTTCTGGCTTGTGCACAACACTAG
>JASANG010002314.1:0-11595 GCA_030248215.1 Enoplolaimus lenunculus
GTGTGGTGCTTCGTGGCAATGTAGCCATCACGGCTATGGTTTTCACCAATTGGTTCGAAGTCGAGCGCCGACACTAAGTGGTGGTGAACAGAGCTTATCCCAACAGCCCTTTCAAGGGCTACTCTATTTTATGAAAAGATCCACCGGGTGGATCTTCTGTTTTTCGAACTGCATGAACACCAAGAGCGGAAGAGTGAAACGACCTATCTAAACCGGGTGGCTTTGCAAAGGTTTATAAAGATCTCAAAATTATCTATCCAGTATGTAGATAATTTTTGTTTGATGGTACATACTTAGAAACACTCTGTGAAGGAAATTAAATCAATATAATATATTGTAACATAAAGCAAATGCTAAAAAGCATGTTTAGATCTTAGAAGAAGCAACCTATCTCTGCAAGTACAATTTAAACAGTGTCAGGCTAAACTATATATGAGGGTTTAAACCAATCAAAATTAGCTAACTTTTCACGCTTAATAAATATTTTCGGATAAACCAAGATTTATCATGCTGCTAGCAGCTCTGAAACCTATATAAACCTGTAAAATCTTTAAAATTTCAATCAGTTTCGTAATCAATTTTTAAAACTAATAATTACAACAAGGGCATGGGAAATCAAACAAGTAGCACCATTTGCATGTCGTGCTGTGCGTCAGACGAAACATATGATATAGCTCGATGGGTTGAAGAACATTATATGAAAAAAGAAATTATGTTTTGGAAGCAAAAAGTAAAAGATTTTAAAGAACAGTGTAAAAGAACAGGTGACTGGATTGACGGCGTTTCAGAATATGAACAGAAATTGAATGAATGTTTGATGAGCAGAAAAGAAGTAATTGACATGGTGACATTTATTAGCAGTGAACTTAAACATGGTTAGACTTTTGTAAATGCAATGTTTTTGCTATCATTTAAAATGCCAGTGGCTTATTTCCTGCATAAAGAATATACGTATTTGCAGCTTATTCATATCGCATTTAATGTGAAGTAAAATATGGCAAAAGCCATCTTATGCATATGCAACATATGCTATATCCAGAAGTAGATTACGCTATTTTCATTTTATTCGTTCAAATTACTCATTACAATGTTATACAAACGTTGTGAATATTCAATATTAAGCTTATCACAAATAATTTCAACAGTAGTTCTATCAATTCTTTTATCATCCAGGCACCCACCAAACACCATATGAGCCCATTGACTTGGCTGGTCTAAAGTGCATGCTGTGCATGGTTGTTCCAATCTATTTCGTAACTCCATTGCTGCATGTGCTGCATTTTGCTGTACAATCTCACGTTCTACAGCATTCTTTAAGCTTTGCACAAGCTGGTGTACTAGTTCCGATGAGTCCATTATGCGTCAATGTTTGAGTGTTAAAATTGTACAATGACTATGTACCCCTGAATTAAGCTCCTTTTATAGCAAATTTTGAGACTTCTGCTTACATTTTCATTGGTTATGTGTTGCAGCGAAAGTTCTAGAACGTTGAGCTATAAAGTCATTTCATTGGTTGCCACCAAATTATCTAGAAGTTTCGGGCCATCTGAGTTACGTGTGAAAATCCTGCATTTTGATTGGTTGTTATCAAATTAAATTTCTAGAACCTTCTATGTCAACATAGTTACGTCATGAGAATACTGCAATCTGATAGGTTATTGACTACCAATTTCTAGAACATTCCATAGTTGCTTCATCCTGATTCGTTAATACAGAACCACAAAGCTTTTCAATACTAACACGTTTTAAGATTCAAAGATTTATCATTCTGTTTTCAGCTCAGAAACATATTTAAACACGCGAATTCTGGAAAACCTCAATCAGTTTCATTTTACCTAGTTACATTTTACGCTTATTTTTTGCAAACGTTAATAGATGCTTTGTGTTATTTACTAGTTCGTATATCAAGTAATTTTAAATATGAGTCGGATAAGATATTTTTTTATATCCACTAAGTTTTTAGAAGTACTCCGCACCCTTCCCCCCTCGGTCCTTGATGTCACGGCCACGGTTCCCCACCATATTTCCGTCCCACAACATCCTCTCAATAGGCGTTATTCTACTACCCTAAAATCTCCTCCTCCCCTTTCTTTTCTTTTATTTGTCCCTACACTTTCTTCACGCTTATCTTTACTATAACAAGGGGCTAAACACTTATCACAAAAATATAGTCTGTGCGCTTTATTACGTTGACTAGCTAACAGTGAATCTAAACTTCGTATCAGGCAATAATGACCCTCATACAATAATAAATGAACGTAGGGTTGGTACGGTGTTTTTGAAATATATAGGGGGTATATTGTGGTTTCCTCTACCCCATAAACGTTAACGGCAATTTTATTGTTTGTTTCAAACCTTTCTATATCTAACACCTTAACCGGGTAATCTATGCCGGTCATATTTAATTCATTTTCGAATTGTTTATATTTAGTCACTCGTTCTGCATGTTCTGTCCGGTTATTACTATGTAAATGTGCAATCACACTCCACAAAAAGCACTTATTGTCCTCATTCTGAATGTTAAGTACTGCATGTTTTTTCCTTATCCACAGGGGCAAGGGTTTATACGTTGACCCTTTTAATGGCATATATCTACTAATGTGAATGTCTGCATGCCCAATACTATCTAAAACCCAGCCTGATCCCATTGCTTGAAAATCCTCAAATTTTTTTGAAACATCACTCAAAGTACTATCTAGCTCAATACTTATATCTGATCCTGGTAATATCAAACGTGACTTTGAATTAAAATGACACGTCATTTGTGTGTCATCTAATTTTTTCATTATACACTGTACGCTTATCCATATCTTAATACCTAGCTCTTTTCGCTGATTTAGTAATTTTAATAAAAGTTCCTTAACATCTACAAAAAATATTGAAATGTCTGCTATGTGTTTTCCGGGTACCGCATAATAACTTTGCAAGTACCCTTTTAATGCCTTTTTCCATTTTGAAAGTTTAACGAAACCAACCTTGTCAAAAAATGCTGAACACCGTGGCATTGTGTGCCCTTTAGGTGTTGTGCTCGAACGCACTTGTGGGCTATTGCTTATGTTCGAGGGTATGTCCGTATTATCGGTTACTCGTTGTTTCTTTACCAAGTGCTGTATGTAACGATCATCAGCACGTCGTTTACTACCTTGTCCTATGTTATCGTGCGATGTTGTTGCCGGTTGACCGGCAAATATTGGTGGTGGCAACCGTGGTCCGCTGACATTACCAAGGCTTAACCGAGGGGGTTGAAGGTGCCCCCTCATGTGACGTCGCAAGTTATCTTTTCTTGAAAAACTTATGTGGCATATTACACATTCAAAATGCTTATCTTTATGCACCGACTCCATATGTCTATACAAATTGTCACTTCGAGTATACGAACTAGTACAATAACCGCACTTGAAAGCCATTCTATTTAAGCGTTTGCAAAAAATAAGCGTAAAATTGTAACTTGGTAAAATGAAACTGATTGAGGTTTTCCAGAATTCGCGGGTTTATATAGGTTTCAGAGCTGACAACAGCATGATAAATCTTGGTATCTTAAAACGTGTTAGTATTGAAAAGCTTTGTGGTTCTGTATTAACGAATAAGAATGAAGCAACTATGGAATGTTCTAGAAATTGGTAGTCAATAACCTATCAGATTGCAGTATTCTCATGACGTAACTATGATGACATAGAAGGTTCTAGAAATTCAATTTGATAACAACCAATCAAAATGCAGGATTTTCACACGTCACTCAGATGGCCCGAAATTTCTAGATAATTTGGTAGCAACCAATGAAATGACTTTATAGCTCAACGTTCTAGAACTTTCGTTGCAGCAAGTAACCAATGAAAATGTAAGCAGAAGTCTCAAAATTTGCTATAAAAGGAGCTTAATTCAGGGGTACATAATCATTTTACAATTTTAACACTCAAACATTGACGCATAATGGACTCATCGGAACTAGTACACCAGCTTGTGCAAAGCTTAAAGAATGCTGTAGAACGCGACATTGTACAGCAAAATGCAGCACATGTAGCAATGGAGTTACGAAATAGATTGGAACAACCATGCACAGCATGTACTTTAGACCAGCCAAGTCAATGGGCTCATATGGTGTTTGGTGGGTGCCTGGATGATAAAAGAATTGATAGAACTACTGTTGAAATTATTTGTGATAAGCTTAATATTGAATATTCACAACGTTTATATAACATTGTAATGAGTAATTTGAACGAATAAAATGAAAATATTGTAATCTACTTCTGCATATAGCATATGTTGCATATGCATAAGATGGCTTTTGCCATATTTTACTTCACATTAAATGCTATATGAATAAGCTGCAAATATATTCTTTATGCAGGAAATAAGCCACTGGCATTTTAAATGATAGCAAAAACATTGCATTTACAAAAGTCTGACCACGTTTAAGTTCACTGCAAATAAATGTCACCATGTCAATTACTTCTTTTCTGCTCATCAAACATTCATTCAATTTCTGTTCATATTCTGAAACGCCGTCAATCCAGTCACCTGTTCTTTTACACTGTTCTTTAAAATCTTTTACTTTTTGCTTCCAAAACATAATTTCTTTTTTCATATAATGTTCTTCAACCCATCGAGCTATATCATATGTTTCGTCTGACGCACAGCACGACATGCAAATGGTGCTACTTGTTTGATTTCCCATGCCCTTGTTGTAATTATTAGTTTTAAAAATTGATTACGAAACTGATTGAAATTTTAAAGATTTTACAGGTTTATATAGGTTTCAGAGCTGCTAGCAGCATGATAAATCTTGGTTTATCCGAAAATATTTATTAAGCGTGAAAAGTTAGCTAATTTTGATTGGTTTAAACCCTCATATATAGTTTAGCCTGACACTGTTTAAATTGTACTTGCAGAGATAGGTTGCTTCTTCTAAGATCTAAACATGCTTTTTAGCATTTGCTTTATGTTACAATATATTATATTGATTTAATTTCCTTCACAGAGTGTTTCTAAGTATGTACCATCAAACAAAAATTATCTACATACTGGATAGATAATTTTGAGATCTTTATAAACCTTTGCAAAGCCACCCGGTTTAGATAGGTCGTTTCACTCTTCCGCTCTTGGTGTTCATGCAGTTCGAAAAACAGAAGATCCACCCGGTGGATCTTTTCATAAAATAGAGTAGCCCTTGAAAGGGCTGTTGGGATAAGCTCTGTTCACCACCACTTAGTGTCGGCGCTCGACTTCGAACCAATTGGTGAAAACCATAGCCGTGATGGCTACATTGCCACGAAGCACCACACCCAGGATGTGACCTTGCGTTCCATCTCCTCGTTCACCCACGGCGTGGTGGAACTCACGATAACGAATGATTCCACCTTTTTGGGTTGGCCGCTCCATGTGCCAACGTTTGCAGGTTCGTTCTACCCTATCTTGCCAGCCGCTATATAGACGACTTTTGCCTCGCTCAACTCGAACGCCGACGTGAGTCCTTGTCAAATGCTTGCTGATTTGGACTCGCATTTTTGCAACTGACTGAATTTTTTTTGTTTTGCATGCTCTTAAATAGTTTTGCTTTGTACAGGGACCTAGGCAAAATGTCGCGTGGCACAGCGTGCTTGCACACTTATAACGCTTTAGTAGGCAAAATGTGGCGTGGCGTGGTGCACCAAAATTGAAAGAAAAGCTTGTAAGCACCTGATTTTGCTTAAAAATGACTTAAGTTCTTGAGCTACAAACGTTTATAACTTAAGAAATAATAGAGATATCACACTTGGATAAAGTGATTTTAGCTGACAAAACTGTAACGTATATGTTGGTTAAACCTAAAGACAAAAATTCATAACGGTTTTGGAGAACACGGTGAAATAATGAGAAAAACTTGACAAAATTAAGTAAAACGTAAAGAAATTGGACATTTAGAACTGTTTAACAAAAGTTTAATGCTATGAAAAACAGGTTTGTGTAATCTTTAGAATAAGCACATTTCATTTGTTTAAATAAATTTACAAAAAGTTTGATTTTTGGCTTACAAACGGGTACTAAAACTTTTAAGGTAAATCATTTTTTCTTAACGTGTAAATAAATACAAATACATAATTACATAGTTGATGCTATTTGTAAAAATTTTTATTAATTACCAACGCCAAAGCAACTACGCTATAAGCTTGCAAGATTTTTACTAAAGCAGAACAACAACCACCTGCGTTTAAATTTTAAAATGCTAAAATTTAATCTTTATGTTAATTTTTCAATTTTTATAGCTTGTTTTATTCAAGCCTTTAAACATTTTTGTTTTTAAATTTGACCTTGTAAAATCTTAACGTTTCAGATCAACATTTTAAATTTCTATAGCTTGGGTTATTTACATTAAGGCTTTCAATAAGGTTTTATTATAATTTTTAGCTTACACAATTTTAATGCTTAGACTAACTCTTCAAATGTTTGTAGGTTAGGTTAGTTTAGAACAAGGCTTTCAGCAACGTTTTATTAATCAATCTGAAACAGAGATAATGAGAACAATTTCCTTTTTAGTCAACTCCATCCAAAAACCAAAAACAAAAACAAACAACAATAAAACTAAAAAAAAATTTTTGCGAATTTGTATATAGTTCAATTCTGTTGCTAAATTGTTTCTGATGTGTTTTCGCAAACCTTAATGAAAAATACATGATAATACTCTTAGTCCATTTTTGGCAAGTTTTTTTAAAAGCCCAGCAGTAATTCGGTGATTTTAAAATTAGATGGTTAAATAAAAATAGCAGCAATTTGCATTTTACAATACTCCTGATACCACCTAAAAATGTTAACTGGAGTGCACAGATGGTTTATTTGTTTGATATTTTTGACTATTTGTTTGTTAATTTACCCATAAACTTTAAACACGGAACCCTTTTGATAAATGCAGTTGGCATTTATAGGGGGTATGTGTTTAATAACGGTTGCCATAATGGAGCTTTGTTTTTGTCAAAGCTGGCAACATTTGATTTAGCAAGAGTACTACATTGGAGATTTATAGATGTTAATATAATAAAAGCTAGCTAAGTCAATTTGTAAATGTATAAACCGTGCGCTTTATATTAAAAAAGGTGGTGGAGTAGATAAAGTTTCATCAGCAGCAATACCCACAAAAAGAAGTAAAACGCCAATATTTCACAATTACATGGTTTATATTTGTATGTTTTATTGTATTTGTTTTATAATAAAGGAAAAAAAGCCCTTTGGGCAAAAACCTGAGGCTGTTTGCACAGCTACCAGGAGCGGCCCCTACGGCGATGGGGTAGTCTGGCTATATGCTGGGCTGGGGATTATCCCCCGTTGACCATTGCAAGCATCTGCTAGCCCTTTCTTTCTCCTCCTCTCCCCCTTCGAAGGGCGGGGGGGAGGACTGCGCACATCCCCCCTCCTCCTCCACCCTCCTCCTCCTCCGCTTTACGGAGGAGGAGGGAGGATATGCTTATAATACCGTTCCGCCCCTGTTCTTTACATTGGCTCATCAACACAGTTCCTCCTCTCCCTCTCCGAGAGAGGGGGGGGCTGCGCACACAGTTCCTCCTCCTCCTCCTCCGCTTTACGGAGGAGGAGGGAGGAGGAGGAGGAGGGGGCAAAACCCGCCTTTTTACACTACTCATATTGACCATTGGCGGGCCCAGGTTTTCCTTGAGGGTAAGATGCTGTTCGTCCTCTGAAATTTTAGTTCTGACGCACGTTTTTTGGCAAATTTTGCGATATTATAAAATTGCAAATCGCGACAAACGCGCATAGATTTTGGAATTTGCATTGCAATCTCGATATATATTATTTTTCAACTATTTGGCGAAGAAAAATACGAATTTTCAACTTGAACCATTTGCATCGCAAAATTTTCAGTACGGCAGGGCTGGCGGAGAGAGACCTGTGCCATTCTCAATACATGGGCCACTGGTATTAACATACGCTAATCCTGGCGGATGGTTCACCGGCTCCAGTCATAGAAACAATCACAACAAGAATAGTGTAAATAATAAGCATGGTTTATTTCGTCGATCTATTAATTAGAAAATTATATAGAACTGTTATTCACAGTAGTTAGCATACTGTGTCAAAATTGTTACTGACGTGTTCGTTATTTATAACATTTTTAAATTAAATTACAACGTAGAGTACAAGCAAAAAATTAACGTTAGCGCTATGATCAGGTATTCTTAAATGTGTGTATCACCTATTATCATGTACCATAGGTTTTCAAAAAAGCATTTCAAACTAGGCTCACAAGTAGAATCAGTCAAGTTCAAAAACGTGTCAAGTTTTTAAGCTTTATATTGAGTGGTTGGAAATTCACCGGACTTGTAGTCAACGGTTGACAGGTGCAAGAGTGATTTGAATGGGCTCAAAGGAAATATGAATATAATTAACTCGACGTATCAGCCATTCTGTTTAATCGCAATCGTATTAGTAACAGGTTTAAAGTTAACTGTAATTATAAATGTAATTTCGGTGCAGTACTGTAACTTTGACAACGGTACATGCTATTCGGGTTATAGTATATTTGAAAAAACGCAATGCCATATTTGACAGATAGTACACATATCGTCTATCATATCATCGGAATTAATGGAAGATTGAAAAATTCTAACAACGTCGATTTTGAAACGGTTTGCAGTTAAGAAATGTTTAGTATTCAGAAAAATCCTTTCGAGATAAAGAACAGTTAGGATTGCGCTGTCATGTCTCAGCGTGTTGCGTTATGTCAAAAATATATTATATGGAACACTGCTGGCGGAATATCAAAAAATTTTATATTTATTCGTCACGCGCATCGTAGCCGGCGTTGTACGACACAGAAAAGTATAGCGCACCTTTTAGAACTAAGAAATATATGGTTTAACAAAACTCTTCTTGGCAGATAATGACTCAAACTTGAATCGGCTCAAATCAAGCCGAATTAGTCTTTACTACGAAAATTTTGAACGCAGAAGTAAACCTTTATTAAAATAACGTAACGTATCAGCTTTGGATGATGAAAATTTATTCATTAAAATGCTTATTACAAATTCAGACTAACAATACTATAATAGGTTGTAATTGTGTAAAAATTGCAACTATAAAACAACAAGACGCAATATAAATAACAATAATCTTACGCTTTTTAATAATTTGTGACAATCTTAGCAAAACATTTAAAAGTTTTTAGCCCGTCTGCATCAGGTAACAAGAAAAAAATGCAAGTTACTGTATTACATCACCATCTAACGCAAAGTGACATTGTTCGTGTGTTGTCATGAAAAAAATTTCGTTATATATAGTTCACGTGAAATAACTGCGCAATCAACCAGCTAGTATTGAAGTATTTAGCCATCTTCACTTGCTTGAAAGAGCGAAAATTCTGAGGGCGGCGTGCGACGATTTTTCATGGCTTACAATTTACAAGCTGTTTAAATCTTCTTTAAACTTATTGAGAAGCTTCATTTTATCAACGCAAACGGCTGCATATCAACCCCGGGCTTGTTAAACATTATTCTCACACAGTACTGTAGTGACCCAATAAGAGGGGGACTGATATTTATTTGGTCTCTTCAGAGGGTACCCCAATGTTATTCGGTTACGGACTGTTATTTATTTTCAACCAGCTCTCCTCCACCCTTCGTTACTGATATATAGATGTTCGGTATTGCAACTATTCGTTGAATTAAACGTTTTTGCCTTGCATCAAAAGCTTGAGCGATAATGCAAGGTTACTTAGGAATAAACTTTCAAAATTTAAGTACGTTTTAAAGATTAGAACGCAATTTTTTATTTGGACCTGAAGTTATTTATGCACTACAATTAGGAATAACTGACCTTCATGGGCTCTAATTAGGGTTTAGGGACTCATCCGCTTACGGACTCTTATTAGGGATACGGACTCCTATTGATTAATTTCTCAAACAGGAATTGATGCCAATTTTCAACAGGGCGCCGCTAGTGTTGTGGATCGTGCACGCTTTTAACTTATGTCAACTTATTTACGAACACGAAATAGAATTCAATGTCACAACTAAAAAGCATTCGTCAGTATATGCTTTCAAAACTGAAATGCACTTTAAGGTTTCGAACTCAACTTTATTTGGTCCTGGAGTCATTTATGCACTACAGTAAGGTATAATTGACATTTATGGACTCCAATTAGGGTTTAGGGACTCTATTCGTTTACAGACTCTTATTAGGGGTACGGATTCCTATTGATTGGGACTCAAAATGGGGGCCTTCTTTTATTACCCGCTTATTCGGGTCACTACAGTACTTAACAGGGGTTTTGATTACTCAACATCTAGGTGAACTGTTTGCTTTTTACATGCTCGACTAGAGACGTTCGCACAGTCGCTGCTTCAAAAATACTGAAACAAATGTACGGTAATTTAAAAGAATAAACGCAAAAAAGAGACGATTAAGTTCAGCAACACTTCGCTGTCATGCAATTCGAAATGTGGTTTTAAGCCAAAGAACAAAACACCGCCTAAATTGCTACAATTACTTTGCAAAACTGAAAATTAACTAAGTGTTTAGGACGTAAACATTCCTGTGCGAAACATATTGAACTTTTAAACTTTCGAATTCCGTGAAAATACCAATATTTTGACTCCCTGGGGCATTTCAAGAGTGATCTTGTTCTCAGATTTACCACTGCCAGATACACCCTATAAAACGGATACCACAAACTACAATCAGTACCACAGGTTTAATATTTTATGACACAAACCATCTGAGGACAAACCAACCATTCAAAACGCGCTACTCTAAGCAGAATTTGCTGGCTGCATATAATACTAAAACATAGCCATCTGAACCTACAGTATTTAACATAAAAATTTAAAGCAGACAGCGAAACTTTTGTTCGGCAAAAAATGAACACCCCTTTTATGAATCATCATTTATGCTTGATACTCGAATAAAAACAAATTTTACTTGATTCTTTAGTCTCATTTTGAGCCTCGATACCTTTTCAACACCGTTTGATTGCGTTTACAATTGTTTACAGGCGAATGCTACCCCTGACTACTGATTCCAGCAGGTAAGCTACAATAATTAACAGTACTGACTAACATTTCAAGATGCCGAGGAGTAAATGACCTCTACACTTCTGTTAACGTCTTTTTTACTCAGAATCGCCCGATTATTCATGCCAATCCTGATTCGGATAAAACAATGGATCAGGAACTGCGAACTATTTGGGCTGTTCGCCAACTACTCGTTTTCCAGTTGACAATATTGATTTATGGAGAATTTCCCGGCCATTCAACGTGCCAAGGAAGTATTAATTGCTAATAGTCTGGTATCTGATTTTAATTGGCTATGCAACATCAGAAGCATTTCAGAGGGTTTGTAAACGGTGAAACGTTCAAAAATATATCAGTATGTGCAACAAAACAAGATTATCCGTTGTAGTTGCGAAACTGTAGCGATTTAGATAGCATAGACTTCGAAAGATCATTTACAGACACGTTTTATTGAGGAACGTATTTCTCTACTAATTGCTAATAGGATGTTTCGTATTTCTCTATTAATTGCTAATAGGATGTTCCTAGAGGGATGCCCTAGATGTTCGCCTTGCGGTGGCCTTCGAACATATGATTGTATGTAACGCAAAACTGCAAGCGC
>JASANG010001156.1:0-11589 GCA_030248215.1 Enoplolaimus lenunculus
CAGCGTCGACGGATCCCAGGCGATTTCAAGTTTGACCAAATTATTCATATGATGCCCGAGTGACTCGATGAATTGATCAATGTGGATACGAGATTTGACTTTTGGACAACACGTTTCGGCGACACCCATTACTAGGATTCTGTAACCGGGTTCAGCCAAATATGATGTTTTTGTAATGTTTTAAAGTTTGGGCAAAATTACATAGCTACCGGCAATGCACGCTTAAAGTTTGTTAACCATTTGGACCCATGTTACTTTTCGGTCGCACTGCAGATTCCAGTGAGTTGATTTTAACTCAGAATAATTTGACTCAACTCAGAAGCCTGAGTTCTGAATTACGTCTTTCAAAATTCAGATATTTGAATTGATTTAACTCATTCTGAGTAAATTAATCAATTCACCCGGAATTAAATCAGCTCAGTGCGAATTAATATGTACAGCAACTAACTCACAAAATGACCAAAAATTTCTAATTCTCTCTTTGAGTTGATTAATAAACTTACTGGAATTTACAGTACGGTACCGTATACTCGCAGGACTGCGATAGAGTAGGATTAGATTTTAGACTATATTTTTTTGCTTATTGATTTACGGTTTAGCTTAGGTTTACAATTCGTACTTGTTTTTATGCTCAGGCTTACGCTGAGAGCGTTAGGAATATGCTTAATCTAGAGTTACGGCCTTAAATTGTATATATGTCCCATACTTCTCCGCTTCCATACGCTTCGAATCGCTACCCGGAGTATAAGTTAAGCCAACTTACTTTAAGTGACGTAATTTAGGTATATTATCGAGCCAGAATTTTTCAACCAAACACCCGATGCCACCCAAGTTGAGGCCTTGAAGTTGAAAGCCAATGATTGACATAAGGTCAGTCAGCACTGCCTCGGTAAGTGAATCGCAGAAACTCAAATCCAACGATGTGATATTTTTCGTGGTTCCGGCTTCTACCCATGCTTCGATTACCTGAAACCAATATTAGTTGGATGTTAAATACTGCAAAAATGTTGTTTTACAATTTAACATTAGTAAATTTTACAAAAGAAAGTTGCGTTTTGAACTTTTACAAGCCCTCAAATACTGTAGTCACCAGAATAAAAGGGGGGAGTGATATTTATTTGGACTCTCCAGATGGTACCCCCCTTGTTATTCGGTTACGGACTGTTATTTATTTTCAACCAGCCATCCGCCACCCTTCCTTACGGATAATATCCGGTATTGCAACTGTCCGTTGAATTAAACGTTTTTTACCTTGCTTCAAAAGCTTGAACGATAGTGCAACGTTATACTTTGGAATGTTTATTTCAAAACTTTTACGCTTTAAAGTTTCGAACTCAAAGTATTTGATCCTGGAGTCATTTATGCGCTATAATTAAGGATAATTGACATTTATGAACTATAATTAGCGTTTAGGGACTCTATCCGCTTACGGACGCTTATTAGAGATACGAACTCCTATTGACTGGGACTCAAAATGGGGACCCCACCTGTTATTCGGGTCACTACAGTAGTGTATACTGAAAGTTGCCGAACAAAATTCAACCGAGAGCTCTTTGTGTGATGCGGTGAAATTGAAACAAAAAAATAAAAATTACATTTTCGCTGGAAAACCACAAGTTTGTGAAAATGCCAAGTTGGAGAAACGAATTTAATTCGCCAATGTCTACAAACACCCAGAAGACCGTAGTCGTACGAAACCTTGGTGGTTGTGCTCATCAAGCGGGGTGAGAGGTTTCATCACCCCTGATGTAAGGACTATGCTCTCCACATTTGACAAAGTTCGGGACCCATCTATAAATTATGCAACATTTTGGCGTACCTCCTGCGATTTTAGCTAATTCTAGCGTGTTGGGCAAAGTACACTGTACAAATAGGGAGTCAAATTGACTCTCTCGGAAATAGGCTTTTTCTCACTACACAAACTGAGTCAAATTCGACTTACCCGAGTCGCTCAGTGAGTCGAATTTGTCGAATTTGACTCAGTGTGTGTAGACCCGAAAAGGCTATTTTCGACAGAGTCAATTTGACTCCCCATTTTTTGCAGTGTACGAGCCTGAACAACTGTCCACAATGCTTGTTTTTACCTGATCGTTCAAATACTCCGAGTATCCAGCGGCGAGCCATTTGAGCGCAGGCAAATGAGTCAAAATTGTCGCGAGGGCTTCGGACGACAGATCCGTACCAGTGACGTTGAGTTCTTCAATTTTACTACTCTCCCATCCGGCACTTTGAACGGCGCTACTGTCCAAAACTAAAATGAAATCAGTACTTTGGCGAGAATACTTAAATAGAATTAAAATGTTTTTAAGTTTTCGGTCATTTCAAAAAATTTTTTTGGCAAAATCAGCTTGAAAGTTATTTCAAAAATGATTTTCGTGAATTTGAAAATAAATTTGAAATTTAGTTTAATAGTTTTGTCGTTAATTTTGCTCTGCATGCATAGCACAGATATGGCCAATGTAAAGAACCGGGGCGGTACAGTATTATAAGCTTATTTCTAAGCCTAAGCCTACGGCAGCAAAAATTTGTCTAAACCGTAAGCTTAACAGACAGTCTTTGGTTTTTTTAATAAGTGAACTATTTAGCACGGAACCATAGTCAAAAGGAGTCCATTGGTTGGGGTTGCACATACCGCCTAGAAAAGTTCAGCCCTCCTTAGAAATATTTCAGACCAATTTGTATCCACCTGGAAACTCCATACACGGCCCTGGTAAAAGTGGTACTTACCGTCATGTAGCATACCGAGATGTGTTCCTTAACTGCTACAAGAAAGCCTAAAAAACTCACAAGCCTGCAGAACAGTTACCTTAAAGGCACGGTGGTTTTAGCAAGCTTTTAACTATATGAGCAGTGGTACAAGCGTTATAGTTGATGGTAACGGTATATCTTGCGCAGTGAACACAATTTTGCTAGCGCAAAATTGTTTTCTTGTCAAAAATTGTTCTGCTGGGAGCAAGGTTGTTTATTAGGGTTGAGGGCACGTCCATTGGTAGTCTTTCGTGAAGTTGTCAGCGAACCAACACTGAACCAGTTCGACAACTTACTGCCAGTGGCGGATCCAGGATCTCAAAATGGGGTGGCCAAAATTTCACAGGTAATAAAGTTACTTTTGACCCGTACACAAACCACGAACAATTGTCACAAAATTGCTATATAATTTTTGTCGAGATGCTGTTGGGGGGGCCACGGCCGGGGTGCCCCCCAATGGATCCGCCATTGCTTACTGCATTGTTCCATCAAAAGTGTTTTCAGCTTTTTACATCGATGTAGTAATGGTTTGAGTGCAGTGCCACGAAACTTCATACAATAGCAAACGCTTAGGCACTCGATATGAGCACAGTTTGTGGTTAATGATTCGATATGTTCATCGCATATAAATGAAACCTAAAACGATTCAGGTAAAAATTAGGTTTAAACCAGCAAGTGGATAAAAACGCCAGTTTTACCATCACCCCCCACACACACACACGAAATAATATTTCTGATATTTTAGAAGAAAATTTCTTACCTATATTTAAGAAATATGATTAGCAAGGTGCACTTGAAAAGTAAATCTGTTATAATAGCAAAAATTTTCAAAATTATTAAAATAAAGTCAGAAAATAAACGTTTTCCATGCAGTTATTTTTAGGAAAATTGTTTTAAATATCAGAAAAACTTTTCAGATTTGCCACAGAAAATAGTTTTCTGAATAAATTCACAAATACTTTTTTGTGTACATATCTGCTTTGCCGACTTTCAAAAACTGTCATTCCATGACTGTTTTTGGAAAAATTAAGAGATATTGGGGGCGCGTTGAGATGATGGACGTGGGGCTACGACCGTGGCTGTTCCTCCGAACTATGGGTAGCCCGTTTATTTGTAGGCACAGTTGTTGTCTGTGCCCGTCACCCTACAGGTCAATTTTATCAGAAAATTGTCATGACTGTAATAATAGTGCTTGTTTTGTACTACAGTTGCCTACTCTCTAAAAACTTAAACTAACCTGATTTAAGTTCAAGCTAATCCAGCAGTATTAAACTAACTTTCTAAATTAACTAAACTAACAGGTAGGTTTACGCTTAAACTCATTTAAAATTTTACATATTTTCAGTTTAAGCTAACTTAGCGGACTCTTAGGCACACATAATTTCTGGGGGTTGCACTTGGTACTTAAACTAAAAATACATTTACTTAACCTCGGGTTAAACTTAAAAACACGGTAGTTTAAGTAAACCTTAAAATTCTAGTGTAGTTAGTCCTTCCAGCCATTTAAGATTTACTCAAACTAATATTCAAGTTTAGTTAAGCTATATTTTAAGTTTCAGTTTTCAGAGAGTATTAAGGTATGTTGACAGAAAATAAGCCTTCGCACGCTACAGTTTCACACCCGAATATGTTTTAACATCGATTGTGAGTATGTCTTCATTTCAATTGCAATATTATAACTTGCAGTCGTAGTTGCACACACGTGCAATTTTCCTAAACGGGGTTTCACACGTTTTCACAAAGTGTATACTAAATCGCTGAACGCATTCGTTAACCCACGCTTTAAGCTTACGGAATAAATAGATTATATATTGGCCCATGTATGGAACAGGGCGTGATCGTTTTCCGGCGGAGCTGTAATAGAGTGAGTTTAAGCTTTAGACTATAGGCTTAGGCATAAGCTGATCCTTACACTTTGGCTTATAGGCTTAGGCCTAGGAATATGCTGATACTACTGTTCGGGCGCTGTTCTATACATTGGCCAATAAATTTATACCTACTAACGTTTTTGTAGAACGCTCTGTCATTGTTAAAACAGTGTTTTACTTACGCTGATACTGTAGTGACCCGAATAAGAGGGGGGACTGATATTTATTTGGCCTCTCCAGAGGGTACCCCTCTGTTATTCGGTTACGGACTCTTATTTATTTTTAATCCACGCTCTGCCATCCTTCATTACTGTAATATATCCGGTACTGCAACTACCCGCTGAATTAAACGTTTGTCTTGTGTCAATAGCTTCAGCGACAATACAAGGTTATACTTAGGAATGTACTTTCAAATTTTAAGTACGCTTTAAACTTTCGAACTCAAATTATTTGACCCTGGAGTCCTTTATGCGCTACAAATAGGGATAATTGCCATTTATGGACTCTAATCAGGGTTTAGGAACTCTATCCGCTTACGGAATGTTATTATGAACACGGAGCCCTATTGATTAGTAATCAAAACGGACACCCGCTCTTATTACCCCTCCCCCTCTTATTCGGGTCTATACAGTACGATATCCAACATACGTATGTGGGGCGTTCCAACTTTAATATACGTAGATGTGTTTACGCATCGCACGCTGATTTTTAAACCATAAATTGAAAATATGTTTGCAGAATGGTGTGAATTAGCGAAAATACGTTTACAGATTGGCTTAAACTATGGCAAAAAATTGAAAAATTCATACGATGTACAGTCACTAAATGGAACTTACCCCCCATAAATTAATGACTCGTAAGTTGCCGGTGTGCGCTTTCAGTTTATGCAAATTAAGCACTTCGTAGACGTCTTCTTCTTCATTTTCAATTTTCTCAAATGTTCCTTGAAATCAAAAAATTCCAAAAAATTTACGAACCTCATTTGCACTTTTTATTAAAATAAAGGTTGAAAAATCGCAGCCAATATAAAGAACAGCGGTGTAACAGTGTTATAAGCACATTCCTAAGCCTGAGCCGAAACCTAAACCTAAGTGTAAGGATGAGCATATTCATAAGCCTAAGCCTAAGCCTAAGCTAAGCAAATAAGTTAGTCTAAAGCTAAAGCTTACTCTATTCTAGTCCCACAAACTCTCCGCCCCTGATCTTTACGTGGGCCAAAGTCGCGAACATAGGTTTTTTGTTATTTACTTCACTCTTCACTGATGCTTAACGAAAAAACCCCTGGAAGATAAAATACCGGGCTCGACTTTAGGCCGCGGCCTATATTCTCAAATGCGTATAGCACCTATCACCAGTTAGTAATAGGTTTTAAAACTATGACGAACTGGTGCAATTGCAAATCTCAAAATTTGCACAGTAGAATAAATCGAATGCAACAAATGTGCTGAATTTCAAACCACCGTTCGTTGGTTCGAACTATCACCAACTGGTAATATGTGCTACACACATTTGAGAACACGGGCTCAGAGCTTCCAACTCACCATTCGTTGCGATGTAGACGCGAAAAATTTAAAGATCTGACTAACTGCAAATCGATACTCACCTAAATTGAGCTGATTAATCTGCTTTAAAGCTGGTTTCAAAGGTACCCATTTATTGGCCGATGGTACTTTTAGGGGCGTAACAGTAGATTAAGCGTATTCCTAAATGTTACTTTTAGGGCCGTAACAGTAGATTAAGCGTATTCCTAAATGTTACTTTTAGGGCCGTAACAGTAGATTAAGCGTATTCCTAAATGTTACTTTTAGGGCCGTAACAGTAGATTAAGCGTATTCCTAAGTGTTACTTTTAGGGCTGTAAGAGTAGATTAAGCGTATTCCTAAATGTTACTTTTAGGGCCGTAACAGTAGATTAAGCGTATTCCTAAGTGTTACTTTTAGGGCTGTAAGAGTAGATTAAGCGTATTCCTAAATGTTACTTTTAGGGCTGTAAGAGTAGATTAAGCGTATTCCTAAGCCTAAGCCTGCGCGTTGCAAAAATGTGTTCCTAAGCCTAAACGTAAACCAAAGCCTGCGCCTAAGCAAAAAATGTAATCTAGAATCGAAACCTACTCTTTTACACACCCATCAGGAACCTGGACACCCCTAAACGTATAACATTGGCTTAAGATTCGTAGAATTTGAATATAAAATATTAATAAAACAATGCAATTCTCAACAACCGACCGATTAAATGCAAAACTTCAATTGTTCCAATGAACGTATAAATGCGTCGAATGAAACTTTCGAGGAAAATCACGTCTGACAGACAAATGGTTAGAGATTTGAGTCGAGCTGGGAAAAACTGAAGATCGTTAAATTCGTGCAGTTGAACGGCAGTTGAAAAATCTGAAATATAAAATGTTGATTTTTAAATTTATTCGTAACTTCCACAATAACATGCGTACACCAGGTGACTTTTGAGGGGGTAGTGTCATGGACACTGAAGCGTTTTTTGCTTCAGCATCGTTCACACTAAATTTCAAAACTACAGGCGGTATACTCAACATGTGTCCAGCGCACATAATGCTAGTTGCTAACAGGTGGTAATCATGTGATCGAATTTCTACCATCTGGAGTGTAAAAACTTACCTAATTTGTTTGGACACCATTCACTATGTTTGCAAGACTTATCACCAACTGGTAATACGTGCTACACACATTTGGAAAAAAGACTTATCACCAACTGGTAATACGTGCTACACACATTTGGAAAAAAGACTTATCACCAACTGGTAATACGTGCTACACACATTTGGAAAAAAGACTTATCACCAACTGGTAATACGTGCTACACACATTTGGAAATATGCAACCTAATCGGTTGTGTAACATCCGATTAAGCAGGCATAATCTTGTGCGCGGCTGATGCACTACAGCACAGTCTAGCTGGCGGTCAAATAATTACTGGGCCATCTCGGATCCGAACCCTTACCTCCGGGGTTCAAGTCAAGGATGCTAACCACTATACCAGTTTGCTCCCACAATGTTACAACTACAGTGTTTAAACCAACGTACCCAGCGTCAAATGTTGAAGTTTGGAGCATTTATTGGCAAGTTCGTGTAAAACAGGAGGTTGGACAAGTTCCATTGGCAGTTCAATCAAACGAAGCGAAGGACCGAAACGGACACTGATTAGTCCAAGGAGGGCTTCTAAATTGTGGACCTGAAATATAAACCCTAAGAAGTTGATTAAATTTGGTAACAATTTTGTTGAAACCTAAAGTTTGATAGTTTGATCTTTTACCATTTTGGTTTTTGTTGAAAATTTGTCACCAAAAATATACTTAAAATTAAGTAAAAACTGTTGCCGAATTAAGTGTCGGTTTTACTTTTACTATGGTGCTTAGCAAAGTTTTACTTAATTTTAAGCGAACACAAAATTCTTAGCCTTACATTTACTTAATCAGGAAATGACAGGAGTAGTTTTACTTTACATAATAAAGCAAAGATTTACTCAATATTTAGTACACTTATACTTGAAATAGTTAGTAAAATATAACTAAATTAATTTAACTGGAGTGTTTTACAGAGTTCAGAGTTTCTGGGTGTAAGGTATTCACTTTGTCTGCATAACCCAGTATGAGTCACATTATGCCTAAATTTGCTAAAAATAACTCAAGCGACCATATTTTAAAAATTCGAGATCAGCCCCAACGGTCTCACCTTCAGCCCGCCATAGTCCGGACGAAGCGACACCACTTGCCATAATCTCGAGTCGCAAGCGAGCGTCCGCCAACGTTTACAGACCAACGCACAGTTGAGGATTTCTTTGTGATGCAGAAACGAAAATACAGTCAGCAGCGCGCGATCAGAAAGCCGTTCCATGGTCTGAAGAAATAGAAAATGTCAAAAAATTAATATTTTATTTTGAAAAATAAACCACAAATTTGAGGAAACAAATTTTGCTTTTCACGATCATATGATGAACAAGTTGTTAAAGTGCCCCTAACCGGGCCATAGAAAAAGATATGTTTTGAAAATATATTTGATGTGTAACGAGTAAAGTTTAGAAACAAGGGACTCGAACAAATTTTGAAAGTTAAATTCACGTACTACCTTTTTTCACAAAAATCGGGCTTATTTTCTAGGACAGCATATTTCAGATTGCCAAAAAAGTTTTGGCGGTCACAAGCAAGCTGTGATGTGTCACACAGAAACATATTCACAGCTTTGGGCGGCCATAAATCAAACAGTATTATATTTGATGTTTTCCTTCGGTTAAAAAGAAATTTGACAAATTTTGTAATCGCTTTATTTCATGATAAAATTTTGAAGAGCCCTTGAGAAGTCTGCGTACCTGAATTGTACTGGCAAAGTGCAATATTTTCTGAAACTTTATATATTCGTTTATAGTTTTGCGTAATTTAGCATTCGTTTATAGCATGAACCAGGAAGCAGCCGTAGGTTAAAATACCGGAGTCAGAGTTGAACCAAAATTTGCCTTAGTCGGAGAGGTCGATTTTATGTTGGAGACGAAGGCTGACGTCGCATTATACTGTGCTATGAACAATGGGCCACTCAAAAACAAAGGTTAAGATTTCGATAAAACTAAAGTTGGTTATAAAGCTTCATACTGCCATCTATGTTTGTAAATTATCGTTTTTGTATAAAATCCACACAGGGCTAGAAATTTGTGCCGTGAAAAATGGCACTTATTAGTGCCAGTAGTAGTAAATAGGTAAACATTTGTTTCATGGTGTTTGAATAAGATGAAAATCACATCTCCACAGCGCATGTTCAAAGCGTCTATCCCCTGAGTCATTTTTTGCGATAACGGGTAATTGAGAAAATTACGAAACTATCAAACAAAGCTGTGAATATGTTTCTGTGTGACACATCACAGCTTGCTTGTGACCGCCAAAACTTTTTTGGCAATCTGAAATATGCTGTCCTAGAAAATAAGCCCGATTTTTGTGAAAAAAGGTAGTACGTGAATTTAACTTTCAAAATTTGTTCGAGTCCCTTGTTTCTAAACTTTACTCGTTACACATCAAATATATTTTCAAAACATATCTTTTTCTATGGCCCGGTTAGGGGCACTTTAACAACTTGTTTCACAACTTTACAAAAGTAACTTTGTTCTGATACGGGTATAGATACTGAAAAGATCGAACAACAAACAAGATTGAATTGATACTAACTTACCAAGATTATTAAGTCACTCATAACCACTAACTTACCAAGATTATTAAGTCACTCATAACCGATGCACCAACCCCACCAATTACTATTTTAATCCATCCGCATTCATGATAGTTTGCTCTACCTAGCTATGTATATTCCTGTTTTTAAAACAATTTTCTTTACAGATTTTAAAAAAGTCAACGCACAATATGACGAAAAACCAGATAATGTAGCATCAACTGTTGCATAACAATACGCTAAGCCAACACACTAGGCAATGCTTAAAAAATAATTGTTGGCTCTATGTACCGGGGCTGCGTAGTTTTATAGTTTACTTCGACGCCGTTTATCTGAGTCAAAATACGAAGAAAATTTGCACAAAAATTAGAGCAAACTTTCGCCTAGTTTGCTACTACAGAACTTAAATGGAACCTGATATTGTATGTAGTAAGCTTATAGTATGATGTTGCTACATGCGATAAATTATACATATCTAAACTAGCTGCATGAAAATATGAACGATTTTTAGAATAAAAAATTTTGGGTAAAACATATTATAAGAGACACTACCGTGTCCTTATGATTGAACAGTTTTCCAGCATAGATTAGATAGATACATATAAAGCAGGATGTAATTAAATATCCGTTTCCGGTAAAAATCGGTGTTCGTATCCGTTTTGATTTACGTTATAGAAATACTGGAAAGACCGTTTATTTGTACGCTCAAAGTTTAAATCATCTGTATATCTCGCAATTGTTAGAAAATTAAAATTACGAAATTTATCCAAAATCTTAAAAATTTCGATGCATCCATTATATTTTCTTCATAATTTTAGAGCGATCGGAGCACAACATAGAGGGTTCAGGACCAAGTACATGGTTCTCCGTTCAGTTACGTATTGCTCGGCCGGAAACCAGGGTTACTATTCAACCTTGTTGCTGAGTCTAATCTATTCTCCTCCGCATCTGACCTACCATATTAAGGAATAACACTGGTTTAGGTTATGTTCTTAGCCCCCCCGTTAAAGACGTTTAAACCATTAATCGTCGTCATCTCCATGATCTCAGATCTGACGTTTGGATCCCATTATGTGAGCCAATAGTCCATGATATCCGCTTCACGGGATAAACACCAGAAGCCAATGACCCACTAATTTTTGTTGGTGATCTTAAAAAAATCACCTTGTTTACCGGAAGTAATCCATTAAGGACAACCCTTGTTCGGGTTATATTGCCACTCGTATGCTAAAGTTAATTAAACTAAAAATCTATACATCTATGATATCGGACACGACCTCGGTCTGGTCATCGGATGCAAAATAAGGAAATATTGGAGTGTATAAAATTATGCAGGTGGACTTACCCTCCACCCCCTATGGGGACAGTCAACTTTAACTCTCCCTCTTCGCCGAAACGATGGACATAACGCGTTAGGAGGAATCTCCTTGTTCAGGTTGAGATGTTACCCCATAAGACAAACGTCCCTCTTCTTTACCCAGGTCCCATCGGCGTAGAGGTACTGTCTCAAATTCTCATAATCCATAATTCCCCAGACTTTAGGTGATCACTCACCCTCAATCATGAAATTGTTAAGGCATGTTCCTGTTGCATGTACGTTCTTATGTACTGTATGTATTACTTTAACCCTGAATGGTCTTGGTGGAATAAACTTGGTGAAGTTTATAATTTAGGGTCCCCTCATAAAATTGTTGTACTTAATGTTATTGACCACCAGCGACACTCGACTTCGTTGACCTACAGTTGTCCCTAGCCTTCTGCTAGCATCTCATCTTCCATAGCAATACGTA
>JASANG010003572.1:0-11587 GCA_030248215.1 Enoplolaimus lenunculus
ATACTACTGTTCCGGCCCTGTTCTATACATGGGCCGAAGTTTGCTAAACCGGTGGGATCAATTTCACAAACTTTTAGAAAAGATTTTTATTACTGTGTAAAAGATTTGAAGAAGAATGATACATGCATGTATACATGCGTTTTCAATACCCAGCTATCTATAAGTAACAGCATTTAGCGTCGTAGTAAACATAAAAACTCAAACAAATGCGTCGGACGAGTTATAAATGACTCTAGCAAGTTTTTAGTTGTCATTGAAAACCTACATTTACTAAGATTGGGTAATGATCCGCTTTGGCAAGTTGTGAATTCTGTTGTTTACTGCCAAAACTATCCACGTCTTTAGATGGAATGTAGTCATTGGCTGGAAATAGGCGAGGAATTCGGTCTTAATTATTAGAGCAGTATATATATTTTTTAGCCTGAATTCTGAAGATCGCAGTTTAAATATGCGCAGACAAATTTCGCATGCGCCGGATCGTTTTAGGATTTGGTTTTCTGAAACAAACATAGAAGCAGGAAATATTGTCTTCTTATGTGTTATAATTTTGCTTTAAATTTGATAATTTTGCTGGATCAAATTTGAAAAAATTTAAACAATTTTACATTTTTATTAAACGTCATACACAATCGACAAGGTGACCAGAAACTTTGTAGATGATATGTTAAGTCTTCAGGACAGACCTAAAAATATTATGAAACACATAAATTGCAATGCTTAAGTTTAGAGTTTTTTGACGTTAACGATTTTTTTAAAATTTTCAACCGTTTCCAAACCTCATCGGTATTGCGTGTTGAACTTATCACTAGTTAGTGATAGGTTGTAAAACTAACGAAATCCTGCAAATATTGTGGCACTCAAAACTTGCGCAGAAGTAAGGCAAATCAAATCTGAATTAAGAACACTTTTGCGTTATATTTGCTGTTTTCGTGGTGCCTTTGATTTTCGCAACATATGGAAAGATGGGTCAAGATTTATTTGCAAGAATCGGACCAAGGTTTGCTGCGAATGAATGCATTAACACACTCTTAGGTTAAAAATTAATTGAAAATAAAAGAAGGATAGTCTTGAATTCAGGGTGGTCAGAGGAGATTTCGGTTACACTATCAATGAGAAACAAACTGCAAATTACGAATTAGCAGCCGTTCGTAACTAAGAATACCTATCTGCAAAACCTCATTTGCTGCGCCACACACATTTTCAAATACCAATTCTAAATATTGTGAGTCCAGAGTTCGGTTTCGATATCATTTTCTGGCAAAGCAAAACTTTTTACACATAACAGATATTTATTGCAAGTCAACAACAAACTATTCTTCACAGGTCAACTATCAAGCTTAAGAGAACTTTAGGCATATTTGAATACAGCAGCGGTTTAATGATGAGACAGAAATACTGCGTAAATGTTTAAGCACAAAATTCAGTTTCAAATAATATACCAGTCTTGGGTTGATTCAAGCAAAATGCTAAACTAAAAATGTGAAATATATTATATACTAACAGCGTAATTTCAGCCTTTCATGACACGTGTACTCAGCTGCGCAATAAATGTTTTTTTGCATTTATTGCAACCGCGATGCTACAATTTTTGCTGTCTGATACCTTAAATTTGCGCTGCAAACATTCATTTATTCCCAAAATTTGCTTTTCGCCCAAATAAAATATACACAAAGCGATTCATTTCGGGTTCGTTACGAGATCGGCGGTCAGCGGCGGTGTTATCAGGCATTGCACGTGAAGCTCTTCTTTGGTTGGTGTAAGCTTGTGAAATTTGCTCTGGATTCGGATATACTGGATACAGAAACATTTCATGTTGAGTGAGTCGATACGCCATAGCGATAGTTGTAGCGTGTACTAATAAAAGCAGTAGCGATGCTAATCGTATTATATTCATTTTAAACAAAATTAAGTATAAATATCTAAAATTTACAGAAATTTTTAAAAAATATGTTACTCGTGTATCAACTGCCCGTATCTGTTTCAATTAATGGTTACTTTTATAGTTGTTGGTAAATTACTTTAATTGAATCGGATCAACTTCCCCTCTTCACCTCAATCAGAAACACTTGTTGTATGCTCAATTTTCCACACAAATGTTATATAATAAAAAGCTTATGTTAAGTTTACAAAAATGAACCAGAAATTATAGCTCTATTTTCACGTAGAATCACCATATATTAATCAAGGACAGAAATTTATAAATTTGACGCTCGTTGTAGTTAGGCAAGCGCGTTTATGCGTCATTTGAAAACAACGAAAAAGATGATTGTCTAATCTGGCACTGTTCTAAAATTTCTTAGCTAAGTTTAGTTTAAGACAATCACTCGTGTTAATGTATCGTACACAATAAAAAATTTTATTTTTCCACCGAAAACACCTATACGGTAAGGTTTATATGGTTGGGAAAAGGTCGGCTACATTTCGGAAATATGTTTTGATGGAAATGTGCATTTGGTAAAAGAAAAATTCTGACAGTCATTGCAAAAGGGACGCTGCATCATTAGTTATTATCAAAAAAATGTCTTTTATTTCAGATAATCTTTTTCAATTTTTATACTATTGCGTTCATTAAAAATATATTAATTTTTAATAATAGAACGCTCAATTTGTTATGGTGAATTAAAAATGAAAATGAAAATGTTTAAAGAAACTTTTTTTCGTAAATTACATTAAAAACATCAAAAACGCCTCTTACACAATCTATTCAACGCAACGCTTCCGAGGGCTTAAACAAACAACGACGACCGTGGATTAATGTCAGTTGCAGAAAAAGCAACCTGACTTCAGTATTTTTATATTCAAATTAAATAGGTATTGTGTAGAAAATGTTAAATTTTAGGCTAAGACGGTATAACCGCAACAGTGTAACCTGAAATTGTGCTTAATTGTGCTTTTGTAAAATGCCAATAATACATCGTTCCTCGCGCAATATTTCAGTGTAAATACCCATAAGAATGCCAAACTGGCAACTTCCTATCGTGGTGGACGTTTTGTCAGTTGTGATACAGATGCCATGAGTATCGGTAATTATTAAAAACATGCACTAAGGCTTTAAGACAACTCGCTTAACCGTGTCAATTGTTATTTGCCATGTTCTAATTGTGTTTTGATTCTTCGAAGCGAGGTTTATGCCCCATTTAATTGAGCACGTTTTTGCAGCGGAACTCGCAGCTGCAATTTAAACGTACATTTTTTAACAGAAAGAACTTGAAGTTGCAACTTGCAACTGTAAGTTTTATTCGAAAACACTAGGCGGGCACCATGAAATCTTATTGTTTTGTAGATACGGTAGGGACCCGAACAAGCGGAGGGTAACAAGGTCGACTCAATACATAGGAGTCTGTATCCCTAATAAGAGTCCGTAAGCGGATAAAGTCACTAAACCCTAATTAGAGTCCATAAATGTAAATGATCCCTAATTGTAGCGCATAAATCACTAGAGGACCAAATAAACTTGAGTTCGGAACTTTAAAGCGTACTTAAGTTTTGAAAGTAACATTCCAAAGTATAACCTTGCATTAGCGGTCAAGCTTTTGATGCAAGGCAAAAACCGTTCAATTCAACGGATGGTTGCAATGCCGGATAAATATCAGCAAGGAAGGGTGGTGGAGGGCTGGTTGAAAATATATAACAGTCCGTAACCGAATAACAAGGGGGCACCGTCTGGAGACGCCAAATAGATATCATTCCCTCCCCTCTTATTTGGGTCACTGCAGTAAGCAAACTTTAAACCATGCCACTTTATGTATCCGGCAGCAAATTGCTCCGCTTATAATTTAGGGTTATTGCATGTGACAGCGACCCCCTCTAAACAGAAAGCGGTCAACCAAAAATGCTACGCACGGTGGTACATTTTGTACCATGCGGAACCCAAACAGTTGCACACTCTTGTCTCATGCACTCTCGCTGAAACTGAATAGAGGGAATTTTGCGTTGTGAACGGTAGAAAAATGTCGAAAGCGAAATTCTAAATTTATACAACATTTTGACAACTGCAGGATTGAACCGCGTTCATATATACCTTACGTTACCGATAGTGCACCAGTTGAAAATCTGTGCAACGTTTTGAATATTTTGCGTTTCCATTTGAGCTTGCTTTCCGCCAACCATTTTAAGATTCAGTGTAAGAAAATTCACTTACGTATTTTAGTTCAAATAAACTGAAAATGCAAATGCCAACATATGCAACTATTTGTTTGTATACCTTGCGGTGACCATATATTTGGCTTTCCGCCAAATGACTGGTTCCAATAAGTGTCGTGACATGACATATTTGTGTCTGGGTACCTAAAATTTTAAGTTGTCCTCTTTACCTCCCAAAACGGTCATGAAACCAATAACGAAACAACACATCTTGAAAAACATATTTCGCTCTGCTACTGTACGTTTAGTCCGTTAGTCCAGCAAACGACATTTCCAATGAATAAACCGTAGTTTCAAAGCATGGGAGTCGCCGGATGGGGTTGTGTAAATGGGGCCCAACGTGGATCATTTTAAATAGTTGCAGATGTTCAAATCCTAAAGTCATTTTTACTCACAGACCTACCTTTATAAAGAATTTGTTTAGGAAATCCAGTGGCATGCAATTGCGTTATCTTGGCGCGCGCGTACCTGCTGGCGCGTATATTTCAACGTGGTCAAAAGACACCACGCATATTTTTCTAGGAATAAATGAAAGGTCTGCGATTTATTGTGTTCTAAATTAGGCTCATTTGTTCGCTGCATGTATACATATACGTCTATATGTATATCAGGGTGCAACGGGAATTATAAAGTACCGGAAACGGAACCGGAAGCGGAAAGTTAAAAATACCGGAACCTGAGCCGGAAAATAAAAAATATTTGTTACCGAAAAATTCATTTTAAGCGCTATTTGATCGCATTTAATGCTGTAAATACACCATTTATAATGCCAAAATACTGAAACAAATGCAGTAGGTGGAAACATATAATAAATTGTGGAGTATGGCTGAAATTGAAAATTTTAGCAAAATAAGTTAGAATAATATGCCAATTTTTCTTAAATTTTCGAATGAGAAAAAATATTTAATACCGAAAATACCGGAAAATTTCGGTGAAAAAATACCAGATTTCTTACCGGAACCGGATAGCGAAAAATACCGGATTTCCCAACCGGAACCGGAATTCCGTTCGCACCCGGATGTATATATATATATATATATATATATATATATATATATATATATATATATATATATATATATATATATAATTTTGTTTATATGTTTAATTGGTATACTATTTGTATGGCGATTCCACTATCGACAGGTAAAAAAACCGCAATGTTCAAATAGCTGGAAAGGTCTCCGGATCCGGTGAAAAGATACTTGTCTGGCTAGATATATTGTTTAAATTATATAATTTGCGTTTCACAAACTTGGTTTTACGCGTAGTGCAACCCAAAGTATACGCATTTCAAGATACAGAGCCTTAATAAATTGGTATTTGATGTGATTAAAGTTTTCGATCAGTAGCAACCGTTAACGTTAAAATAATTTTGTCAGAGTAACACTGTTTTCCAAATTTTATTTAAAGAATTTTTAAAAAAACAAAGTGCCTATTGGAAAACTTTAATTTAATATTTGAAAGTACCAGTTACTCAATTAGGTCCTCTTGCATTTCAACGCATATCCCTTGCTCACAATTCAACCAATAGTTGGATTTGTTTCAACAACAACCATTATACGCTAGAAAGCCCATGTTACTTTAAGGGGCGTCCAGGTTTCTGGTGGGTCTATAAACGAGTAGGTTTAGATTCTAGATTACATTTTTGCTTAGACTTAGGCTTAGGCTTAAGACTTTGACTTAGGCTTAGTAACTCATGTTTGCAACGCTTAGGCTTAGACTTAGGCTTAGGAATACGCTTAATCTATTGTGACGCCCCTTAAGATAACATTGGTCCGCTAGAAAATGACATTTTTGTGAACAAAAACAGACGCTAGACAAGAAGCATGCTAATTAACATTAGCCTGAAAGCTCTCAAAACCTACTAGATACGGCGCTAACAGATAGTTCGAAAATCCAATCAACCTGCTGCTGGTTTACGCAATAAACATGGATGCATAATAAACGGAGTCGCGTTTGCAAAATAATTATTTCTCAATTACTTTTTTAGGATTTGAAACAAAAAAACAACGAAAAATACGGCAGATAAAAAAGTTAAACTTCGAGCGAAGCTCGGAGTTTGGCGGAGTATCTTATAATTTGTGTTCGGGTGTCGAAAGGTGGATGTCTGTCCATCCGTCCGTTCGTCCGTACGAATAGAATCTCAGAAACAGCTGAACCGATTTTGATTAACTTTTTTGTTCGAATTAAGCCTAAAATGGGACTTTAAGATAATTCACTAATTATTACGGTCAAAAGCAATGTAATTTTAGTACTAAGTGTTTTTGGTGCGAGGAATCTGGATAAATTGTCTAAAATTTTTCCAAACCGATAATTGAATAGTTAGCTAATTGCTATTTGCATATTATCATTGATAAGTCTAAATTAGGGCTTTTTACAATATCTCACTAATTATTAGGGTTACAAGCAATCTAATTTCAGCAATAACGGATTTTTTGAGTGTGAGAAATGTGAATAAATTGTCTACAAATCTTCAAAACCGATAATTTAATAGTTACCTAATAGCTAATTTGCTCATTAGCATAGTTTATAAGCCTGAATTAGGACTTTTTGCAATATTTCACTAATTATTAGGGTTACTCACTGGTTTTTGGTTGTGAGGAATCTGAATAAATTATTTACAAACCTTCAAAACCGATAACTGAATAGTTAGCTAATAACCAGTTTACATATTAGCTTAATTGCTTAAGTGTGTTCGAGCTTCACTCAATACATGTAATCCCACTACGACTGGGTTGAGTTTCGCCTAAGTGAAATCAAATATGAAGGTAACATGGGCAGAATTGAAGTCTAAAACCCAAAATGTGCTCTGCTAATGCATCAAAGCGAAGTCAAAATGAAGTGTACATCCTCATATACTGAACTTCAAAATATGTTCAATAATTTATAATTGAAGTAATAATTTGAAAATCAATTCCGTGAAATTGGAGGATCAAGAGACAAACAGAATGTTTTAGTATTTTAAATTGTCAAGCACGTCGTTCTTTAGGATGGGACATTACTTAAAGGGTGGGGCCATTTTTACAGGGTTATATATTAATAATACTTGTTGCAACAACCAAAGCTACCACCGACAACGATAGTAATGAAGGAAACATGGTCCAAGTGATTTGGTACCGTTGTAAAAATCAGAAGAGAAATTCCTTGCATAAAATATGTATATCGTGAATATTTATAACTTTCTCTTGAGTATATTTGAATATTTATTAATTACAAACACACGTTTATTGCGCTAGATTTAAAGAGCCGACATAAAAATAGTTCGGTAGTCTCGTTTCGTCTAAACTAGCAATGTAATCACTATTTTTCTTCGGTTATAATGTCTTCACGTGAACGATGGTTCAAATTTACGTATGGGCAAGCATTAACTACGGAACTAAAATCCAATTCTGAGCAAATGTGAATATTTCAAATATATCTCGAGGAGAAAGTCTGATCTTTTTCACGATATACATATTTTATGCAAGGAATTTCTCTTCTGATTTTTACAACGGTACGAAATCACTCGGACCATGTTTCCTTCATTACTATCGCTGTCGGTGGTAGCTTTGGTTGTTGCAACAAGTATTATTAATATATAACCCTGTAAAAATGGCCCCACCCTTTTTTTAAGTAATGTCCCATCCTGAAGAACGACGTGCTTGACAATTTAAAATACTCAAAACATTCTGTTTGTCTCTTAATCCTCCAATTTTCACGGAATTGATTTTCAAATTATTACTTCAATTATAAATTATTGAACATATTTTGAAGTTCAGTATATGAGGATGTACACTTCATTTTGACTTCGCTTTGATGCATTAGCAGAGCACATTTTGGGTTTTAGACTCCGATCTGCATGTTACACTTCATATTTGATTTCACTTAGGCGAACTCAACCCAGTCGTAGTGGGATTACATGTATTGAGTGAAGCTCGAACACACTTAAGCAATTAAGCTAATATGTAAACTGGTTATCAGCTAACTATTCAGTTATCGGTTTTGAAGGTTTGTAAATAATTTATTCAGATTCCTCACAACCAAAAACCAGTGAGTAACCCTAATAATTCGTGAAATATTACAAAGGCCCCTAATTCAGGCTTATAAACTATGCTAATGAGCGAATTGCACCTGCTAGGTAACTATTAAATTATCGGTTTTTAAAATTAGCTACACAGATTTATTCACATTTCTCACACTCAAAAAATCCGTTATCTCCTGAAATTGCAGATTGATTGTAACCCTAATAATTAGTGACGGTGATTGTGTAAAAAGCCCTAATTTAGACTTATCAATGATAATATGCAAATAGCAATTAGCTAACTATTCAATTATCAGTTTGGCTAAATTTCCGACGTATTTATCCAGATTCCTCGCACCAAAAACACTTAGTACTAAAATTACATTGCTTTTGACTAAAACTAATTAGTGAATTATCTTAAAGTCCCAGTTTTAGGCTTAATTCAAACAAAAAAGTTAATCAAAATCGGTTCAGCTGTTTCTCAAATTCTATTTTTAAGGACGAACGAAGCGGATGGACGGATCATCCACCTTTCGACACTGATCACAAATTGCTAAGAAATACTAGCCAAACTCCGAAAGGCTTCAGCTGAAGTATAACAGAGTAAAGCTAGTGTATCTTATTAATTTGTGTTCAAGGTAGAAAGGTGGATGCTCTGTCCATCCGCTCCGTTCGTCCGTACGAATAGAATCTCAGAAACAGCTGAACCGATTTTGATTAACTTTTTTGTTCGAATTAAGCCTAAAATGGGACTTTAAGATAATTCACTAATTATTACGGTCAAAAGCAATGTAATTTTAGTACTAAGTGTTTTTGGTGCGAGGAATCTGGATGAATTCTTTAAAATTTTTCCAAACCAATAATTGAATAGTTAGCTAATTGCTATTTGCATATTATCATTGATAAGTCTAAATTAGGGCTTTTTACACAATATCTCTCACTAATTATTAGGGTTACAAGCAATATACATACAAGCAATAACGGATTTTTTGAGTGTGAGAAATGTGAATAAATTGTCTACAAATCTTACAAAACCGATAATTTAATAGTTACCTAATAGCTAATTTGCTCATTAGCATAGTTTATAAGCCTGAATTAGGACTTTTTGCAATATTTCACTAATTATTAGGGTTACTCACTGGTTTTTGGTTGTGAGGAATCTGAATAAATTATTTACAAACCTTCAAAACCGATAACTGAATAGTTAGCTAATAACCAGTTTACATATTAGCTTAATTGCTTTAGTGTGCTCGAGCTTCACTCAATACATGTAATCCCACTACGACTGGGTTGAGTTTCGCCTAAGTGAAATCAAATATGAAGGTAACATGGGCAGAATTGAAGTCTAAAACCCAAAATGTGCTCTGCTAATGCATCAAAGCGAAGTCAAAATGAAGTGTACATCCTCATATACTGACTTTCAAAATATGTTCAATAATTTATAATTGAAGTAATAATTTGAAAATCAAATTTCGTGAAATTGGAGGATCAAGAGACAAACAGAATGTTTTAGTATTTTAAATTGTCAAGCACGTCGTTCTTTAGGATGGGACATTACTTAAAAGGGTGGGGCCATTTTTACAGGGTTATATATTAATAATACTTGTTGCAACAACCAAAGCTACCACCGACAGCGATAGTAATGAAGGAAACATGGTCCGAGTGATTTCGTACCGTTGTAAAAATCAGAAGAGAAATTCCTTGCATAAAATATGTATATCGTGAATATTTATAAAACTTTCTCCTTGAGCTATATTTGCAATATTTATATTTGCTCAGAATTGGATTTTAGTTCCGTAGTTAATGCTTGCCCACACGTAAATTTGAACCATCGTTCACGTGAGACATTATAACCGATGAAGAAAAATAGTGATTACATTGCTAGAGTTAGACAAAACGAGACTACCGAACTATTTTTATGTCGGCTCTTTAAATCTAGCGCAATAAACGTGTGTTTGTAATTAATAAATATTCAAATATACTCAAGAGAAAGTTATAAAATATTAGCAATATACATATTTTATGCAAGGAATTTTCTCTTCTGATTTTTACAACGGTACTAGATTAATAAAAAAATGTATCACTCATTTTTTTTTTTTTTTTTTTTTTTTTTTTTTGTTTGCAACAAGTATTATTAATATATTATAACCCTGTAAAAATGGCCCCATCCTTTAAGTAAATGTGCTTTTAAAAAAAACTATTTACTTGACAATTTAAATTGCTAAAACATTCTGCTTGTCTCTTGATACTAAAATTTAGCTCGGAATTGATTTTCAAATTATTACTTCAATTATAAATTACTGAACATATTTTGAAGTTCGGTATATGAGGATGTACACTTCATTTTGACTTCGCTTTGATAAATTTGCACAGAGCACATTTTGAGTTTTTAGACTTCAAATCTGCCCATGTTTACCTTCATATTTGATTTCACTTAGGCGAAACACAACCCAATCATATTAGTGGGATTACATGTATTGAGTGAAGCTCAAAAACACCCACTTAAAGCAATTAAGCTTGATATGTAAAGCTGGTTCTTAGTTAGACTATTCAGTTATTTTTTAAAAGGGTTTTTAAATAATTTCCTCAGATTCATCACAAACTGAAGCCAAGTAGAGTAACCCTAATAATTAGTGAAAAATTACAAAAAGTACTAATTAAGGCTTATTAACTATGCTAATAAAAAAATTAGCTATTAGGTAACTATTAAATTATCGGTTTTAAAAGATTTGTAGAGAATTCTCTCACCCATTTCTCACACTCAAAAAATAAGTTTATTGTTGAAATTGTAAATTGCTTGTAACCCTAATAATTAGTGGGGCATTTAAAAAAAACCCATTAATTTGAGGATTACCGTAAATAATAATATGCAAAATAGTTTTTAGGCTAAAAAAAAAATATATTCAGTTTGGAAAAATTTTAGACCAACTAATCCAGATTCCTCGCACCAAAAACACTTAGTACTAAAATTACAGTTGCTTTTAGACCGTAATAATTAGTGAATTATATTTAAACCCCCATTTTTAGGCTTAAATTGGAAACAGAAAAGTTAATAGAGAAATAGGGTTCAGGCTGTTTCTGGGGGTCTATTTGTACGGACGAACGGACGGGTGGAGCACGACGTCGCTCCTTTCGCCAGCCGAACACAAATTCTTAGCTGCTCCGCCAAACTCCGAGCTTCGCTCGAAGTTTCACTTTTTTATCTGCCGTATTTTTTCGTTGCTGTTTCAAATCCTGAAAAAAGTGATTGAGAAAATAATTATTTCAAACGTGTTTATTATATGCGTCATGTTTATCGTAAACCACACAGGTTGAAATCGATTCCCGTTTTAGCGCAGTATAATTAGGTTTTGAGGCTTCAGGCTAATGTTAATTAACCATTTGTCACATTCTGTTTTATTTCACAAAATAGGTTAGCGGACCAATGTTATCTTTAAGAGC
>JASANG010002225.1:0-11574 GCA_030248215.1 Enoplolaimus lenunculus
GTTCACTGAAATATTGTTTTGCTTCTCAAATCGGGACATATCCTGTATCTTTACCGGGAAAAATAATTCCATTCATATTGATTTCATTGACAAATTGCGTATAATTAGTTACTCGTTCCGCGTGTTGCTTGAATGATTTATTATGTAATGCTGCTAGTATACATCTCAGAAAAAGCATTTATCATCATTGTTTTGAATATTCAAAATTGCGTGTTTGTTCCGCACCCAGGCAGGTAATTCTTTATACATTGATCCTCGCAATGGTCGGTACTTGCTTATATGAACATCAGCGTGTCGTACTTCTTGTAGCATCCAACCGGATCCTCGCGCTTGAAATTCGTCTAACTTTTTCCTCAGTTCACTGTGGATTGTTGATACCTGTTCACTAATGCTTGATTCGTGCAGGATCGTTCGCGCCTTGCTATTGAAATGTGCTGTCATTGTATTTCCATCCATTTTTTCCAATACACATTCAACACTAATCCAGATCTTGATCCCATTACTTAAATGCCGACTGATTAATTCCTGCATTACCATCAACGAATCACTTAAAAATGTTGAAATATCATTGCTAAAACCGTTAGGTATCAAATAATAGCTGTATAAATGACCTTTCAAAGCTTGCCTCCTTTGTTGTAACTTTACGTTGGCGGTCTCCATTCTTTGCTGTTTTTCAGGCGGTTCACCATCAATAATATCTTGAGCCAGTTTTTGTATCAAATCCAAATTTGCAGCTTCATCAATATTGACACGCTGAATATTTGAGACTTGGGGTTGCCAAGAGCGTTTACGTGAGCAGCATGGTCCGCGTTCCATGTTGTGGTAGTTACGCATATGACGATTGAAGTTGTCTATGCGTGTAAACTGCTTGTCACACACGTTGCACGTGCGCTGAGATGCTCTATGAACCGAGCTTTGATGTCGCGCCATATGATCATGCCGTGTAAAATTTGCCAAACAGACGTTACAGGTAAAAACCATAGCTGCTTTTAAGGAGTTAATATGAATCTGATTGCAACATTCCTGAGCTTTTATACTCTACATTAAAAATGTTCTAGAGCATTCCACATTATCATAACGCAGTGACGTCAATTGACGTCATAACTTTCGCAATTATGAACAGGAATATTCCAGAAACTACTCTTTAAAATTATTTCGTTGCAGTTTCCAGAAGTTTTAATCATTTGTTGAAGTCGTATTTTTAAAATCAGTTTAGCAAAATGGTAAATGAAGAAGAAATTGTCAACAGTGTGTTTGAAAAGATGGATATTGTTCACTGCGAAAATCCAGAATACGCAATGGAAGAGGAATTTTGGAATGGGCTAACTCAGGTACTTGGAGTGAACATTAAAATGATTGAATTTCGTGTCGCAGAGAAGTGGAAGATGGCGTTACAGCAAAAAGAACAATTTGAGTTGGAGTTGCAGCGAACGCAAATGAAGCAGCAAGCAAATCGCATTATTGACGCACTGCAAGCAGGTTACAATACGCGATGCGAGGCGTGTAAGTTAGATTTGCCAGGCCAAGGTGGACATATGAAATTTGGAGGATGTATGTCAAGAGATTGTTTTTCGAAACAAGATGTGAATAACATGTGCACTATATATGGCATTGATTTTGACGACGAATTTTATCAATGTGTTCGTAACATTGTATTTAAATAAAAATACGTTGTCATTAAATACATCGCGCTTACTGGTCCCAAGCCCGGATAAAAGCAGAGGGGTTCTAATGCTTTTTATTAACCCAATTCACTGCTGCATTCCAGAAATTTTTGATTAATGAGGTTTACCTTACCCTGTTTTTTTACGATAAACAGCTGACACCAGAAAACAGGTGTCTTGGGTGTGTCTTTTTACGATAAACAGCTGACACAGAGAACAGGTGTTTTGGGTGTATCTTTTTACAATAAACAGCTGACACCAGAAAACAACTGTGTGGGACAGATGACCTGACTAATGGGTTTACCAGGTGATAGGTGATTAATAGGTTTACCAAGTGGTTTGCCAGGTGATTAATTGGTTTACCAGGTGATTAATTGGTTTGGCAGGCGGTTTACCAAGTGGTTTACCAGGTGATTAATAGGTTTACCATGTGATTAATTGGTTTGCCAGGCGGTTTATCACGTGGTTTACCCAGGTGATTAATAGGTTTACCAAGTGATTAATTGGTTTACCTAGGTGGTTTATCCAGGTGATTAATAGGTTTACCATGTGATTAATTGGTTTGCCAGGAGATTAATAGATTTACCAGGCGGTTTACCAAGTGGTTTACCAGGTGATTAATAGGTTTACCAGGTGATTAATTGGTTTACCTAACGTGATTAATGGATTTACCAGGTGATTAATAGGTTTACCATGTGATTAATTGGTTTGCCAGGAGATTAATAGATTTACCAGGCGGTTTACCAAGTGGTTTACCAGGTGATTAATAGGTTTACCAGGTGATTAATTGGTTTACCTAACGTGATTAATGGATTTACCAGGTGATTAATAGGTTTACCATGTGATTAATGGATTTCTGTCCACCCCTCCGGGAGGGGGGGGGTAAAACCCCCATTTTATATCTACTAACAGCCTTATGAATAAATTTGTAAAAATATTCTTGTAGTTAAAGCTTCGAGCCTATAAAGTATAGTTTTATCCCACGCATATTAACTCTATAATCAAAACCAACTTTTGAAGATTTATAACAACAGATATAGAACGCTCTATAATGCTCCAAATATTCCGGTCCATGTAAAGATCAGGGGCGGATCGTTTTTGCGCGGGACTGCAATAGAGTAAGCTTACGCTTTAGATTAATGTTTTGCGTACACCGCAAACAAATGATGAGTAAAATTGACTCTCTCCGAAATAGAATTTTCCTGACTACACAAACTGAGTCAAAATTCGACTCCGCCAGAGTCAAATTGAGTCGAATTTGACTTAGGCGGAGTCAAATTTCGACTCAGTTTGTGTAGTCAGGAAAAGCCAATTTCGGAGAGTCAATTTGACTCACCAGTTTTTGCAGTGTAGACCTTGAGGCTTGAGCTCGTTGTTATGCTTCATGTTTAGGCTTTTAGCTATATGCTTATGCTACTGTTATATACGTCCCTCACATTGGACACGAGAACCACAAAACCTATTTCGTAAACAAAATACCCTCAAGATATGCAATTCGGACAGTTTGGCAGCAGCATAAATGTGAAAAATACACAATATTGAAGGCCCTAAACGATGATTTATGCGGTAAATTTCACACGACTCCGACACGCGGCTAAAACTAATGGGATCGGGCCAAACGTCGCCGGCTGGCTGGGCGGCTCCACTCTCGAGCATTTTCTGGTCCTACTTTCCTGGAAATCAATCGCTTCACCGGTTACTTTGTTATCGGGCTAATAAATATGAAACCTGTTGCTTGGTATATCAACAATAACGGGTAAAACGAGAGTTTATTTATTCAGAGCAATAAAGTATCATTGCCAAGCCATGAAACATACACAATAAAAGGCCAATAATTATAAAGAGTATAGCGGTTGCGTAGAATAGCGAGAGAGACAGAGAGAGACAGAGAGAGAAAGAGAGAGAGACAGAGAGAGAAAGAGAGAGAGACAACGTCCCACGTATACCAGACCGGTTTCATTTTTGCCTGAAAAAAACCTAGCCAGTTTTTTAGTCAGCAAACATAAACGTTAATAGTTTGGAACCAGGGTTCTGGTAATTTTATACAAATTTTATTGGGCGAACGCCAACGGTACACTAGGCTTTATGGTTTGAGTTATTAGAGTTTACGGTTTAGCAACAGGTGTATGCTTAGGGTTTAATAGGATCAAGTTGGTAGCCAGCTCATCTTGCAAGGCAGGGCTAGAATTTTTCACGAGTGTCATACAAAGATTTTCGTTACAAGCAAGGTTGAAAACTTAAGCAGGAGCCACAAAATTCGTTCAGTGGGGTCTGAGCCCCCCTGTCCCCTTCTCTGGCTGCGAGTTCGTTTAGGATTTGATATAGGCTTTAAGCAAGGGCTTTGTATTTGGTCCATATAGGTAGGCTAACATTTAGGCAATTAGGTTTAGAGAAGGTAAACTACATTGTTTATGCCATTATACTTAAAAATAGACTTTAAAAACTAAGAGTTCTTTTAAGTTTCGAACTCAACTGCATTTGCTGCTGCAGTCATTTATGCACTCACTAATTACGGTTTAGGGACTCTGTCGACTTACGGACTCTTATTACGGATACAAACTTCTATTTATTGAGACTCAAAATGGGAACCCTCATTTGGTTATTTCCACGTCTTATTCAGGTCACTACAATATAATGGGTAAAAAAACCGGAAAATTTGGCCGCTGCAACAACTTTTTTGCAATTTTCTTCACTGGTTCCCACTTTAAGCCAGTATTTAAGCGAAGTCCATCCCAGCTTAATAGTCAGCCGCGTCAATTTTGAACCCCAAACAAATAAATATAATCTATAAATTATGACCACTACAAAGGTTTTAGTCAAATTCGCGTGGCGACTATTGAATGGGTGGGTCCACTCCTACACTTGTTCACTCCAAACACCTGATCAAAGATGCAACCGAAAAAAAATGATATTTTCCTATATTCGAAAGATCTGGTTAAAGTTTAGGCTATAAAAATTGGTTTAGGCTTAGGCTAAGAAATATGAGTAGATTGGTCAAAAGGCAACTTTTGTCGGCAGAAAACAGTGCTGCAGGTGTAGTGTAAACTAGGCTTGAAATATGTATATCTGCGGGAATATACGGACATGTTTGGTGTGTGATTTGGTCTCATGAGAAAAAACCACAGCTGGTACAAGACCGGGGCGCGTTGCATTATATATTGGCACGTTGAACCAACCGGTTTTTCATTCTATTTGGTTCCTTTTGGCGAAATATTTCTCGGCTTGAAAAGCTAATGTAAACAATCGAAGATTGTTTTATAATGAAATTTACGCCGTTCTAAAACTCGTAGAAATGGGTTGGAATATGACCATAAGTGCCTGGCAGAACCAGACAAACAACGGATGTGTTTGCTGGCTTGTCTTGGTTCAAAACTCTATAGTTCGATTGTGGAATGGAAAGTTTTAGGCTTCCAATTTCAAATATTACAAATGTAGCAGAGTTTGATTAATTTTAAATAAGAAACACACAAAAAACACAAATAAATATGCAAGTTTACGCCCAAGACCGGAAATTAATGTTGCTAAAATCACGAGCTCTTTGCTATTAAATTGAATTTGAAGTATATAAAGTCGCTGAATGCGTTGAAATTGTCATTGAAATTTAACCCATTTTGAAATGGAAGTAAACAAAAAAATTAATCAGCTGGGGCATTTGAACAGCTTTCATCCTCCATCAAAGCCCCGAAAGAAAGCGATTAAGGATTTTTCAACTGATATTCTACGAATACGTCTAAACCCTCGTTGAATCAACTCGATCAAACGCCAACACACCGGTTGAGATCCTTTTACGACAGAGTAGTCAAATGCTAACCTTAGCCAATGTTAAATACTTTGAGAAGTTTAACAGTAGTATAAACATATTCCTTATCATAAGGCGTAGTCGAAACCACAGCGTAAAGATAAACTAAACCAATATCTATGACCCGTATTCTCAAATGTGTGTAGTACCTATCACCAGTTGGCAATAGGTCCTGTAACTTTGGAACCAGCGCATCGTGAGGTTCGAAATTCAGCACATTGTTCGCATTTCATTTGCCCTACGTCTGTACCCATTTTGAGATCTGCAACTGCAGATGTTCGTCCGTTTGAAGACCTATCGCTAAACTGACGATAGGTACTATACGAATTTGAGAATACGGACATATATCTCAGCAAGAAAATTTGGTCTAAAAGCTTTATTCTATTGGATTCCCTCAGAAAAAACGCTACGCCCCTCGAAGTAACAAGAGCCGTAACCTCAGGCCTATACTATGAGTCATCAAGCAATTGAAGCGAATTGAACTGCAGTTCAATCTGTGACCACAGACCTCTGGGAGTTTAAACGAAACAGTCAATAGTTGAGTCGCGTGTGAACGATCAACAAGGAAGTTATAAAATTATGTGTTCTTTTACCACATTTGCGTTGAATCAAACAGCTCATGTAAAGATCAGGAGCGGAACGTTTTTCTGTGTGGCACGAGACCAGAATAAGAGCTTAAGCTTTAGACTAATTTTTTCGCTTGGCTTAGGCTTAGGTTAAGACTTGGGCTAGGAATATGCTCATTGTTATATGCTTCGGTTTAGGCTTAGGCTTAGGAATAAGCTTATAATAATGTTCTACCCCTGTTCTTTACATTGGCCAATCAAGCAAACTCAAATGCTGATAAGATCGACACGTGTGGTTAAATTTTTCATACAGCGCTCCTGTATTATAATCTTGACGATGTTGGTATTCCCTCCCGGAGCAGGCGGTGGTGGGGTCTCCCGCAAGCTGGGTGGGTGCCCCATTGCCATAGGCGGATGCAGGATTTGTCGGTGCGAGAGATCCGAGGTTGATCCAGCTCGTCCCCGAGCTTTTAGCTGTGAGGATGCCCTTCTGAAAATAACTACCGGTTGAGTTTGGATTCAGGATTCAAATTAAATTGTGATCAAAAATTCGCGATTGAAGCAAACGTGAAACCAGACAGATTTGACAACTAAAACAGTTTTGGTTAAATTGGGGACTCCTAAGCGTGTGGTTGCCCATGGGGGCATGGGAGGTACCTGCTCGGGTCCTGGTTAAAGCTATCACAGTTAGCAGGCAGGGGGGCGCACTAGTTATTGCGTATATCATGCGCGTCTCTGGCTTGTATACGCAGAAGAGGGGCATTGGAAGAATAACCTTCATTGAAATTATATGTTCTCTCCAAAGTATTGAAAAATACCGCGAGCGCAATATGAAAACTTAGGCAAATATGCGTTTATGCTCCCATGCGCTCATGGTTTCCTTTGTGAGGGGTAAAAGAACCGGTCGGGTCCTTAAATCATCTCGTAATGCAGTAAGGCATTGTAAGACCAGATAAAGTTTTCGCAACTCTCAGGTGCATGATAATAAGATAGGAAGCTTTAAGTGGAGTATTCGAAAGTATATGTTTAGTTATTATATAAACTTATCGGCCAATGTATAAAACAGGGCAGGAATAGTAGTATAAGCGTATTCCTAAGCCAAAGCCTAAGCCTAACTCTTAGCCTAAGCGTAAGAATGAGCCGATACCTAAGCTTAAGCCTAAGACTAAGCTTAAGCCTAAGACTAAAGCTTAAGCCTAAGCCTAAGCCTAAGACTAAGCTTAAGCTTAAGCCTAAGCCTAAGCAAAAATTAATCTAAAACTTAAGCTTACTCTACTACAGTCCCGCCGGAAAACGTTACGGCCCTGTTCCATGCATGGGACGGCTTATTCGTATGGCTAAGGCTTTAGGCTTTGAAATAGTAAATATTTCGCTAATATTTTAACTTGAAATTATTTCGACTCAAGTTTTATCAGCGTCATATTTTTCAATAATTTTCAAGAGCAAAAACATTGAGATTTTTGATTAATAATTTGTATTGCAAATTTATTCAACGCGACAAGAGCCTTTCGGTGCGGCGTATACGGTAAAACCAGAGACGTATCCCAATCGAGAAATAGCGAAAATATATCCACCTTAGAAATTTCGGCCAACGTAAAGAACAGAGGTGGAACAGTATTATAAACATATTCCTAAGCCTAAGCCTAAGCCTAAGCGTAAGAATGAGCGTATTCCTAAGCCTAAGCCTAAGCCTAAGCCTAACCTAAGCCTAAGCCTAAGCCTAAGCCTAAGCCTAAGCGTAAGCCTAAGCCTATGCCTAAGCCTAAGCCTAAGCGTAAGCCTAAGCCTTGCCTAAGCCTAAGCCTAAGCCTAAGCCTAAGCCTAAGCGTAAGCGTAAGCCTAAGCCTATGCCTAAGCCTAAGCCTAAGCCTAAGCCTAAGCCTTGTAGGTGGCTGTACCACTCCTAAATATATTTCAATCTAAAAACTAAAAACTAAAACCCAATCCTAAACCAAACCTTACGGGAGTCCCCGGCTCCGCCTAGTCTCTGTTAGAACTTAAGTTAGGCTTAGGCGTTGCTAAACGGCGTAAAATTGTTATTCTATGCATGGCGGCTGCGTCCGCAAGGTAATAGTACTTAGAGGTCCTGCGTGGTCATTAATTAAATATTTTTGCAGGCTCAAAGTGCTAAAAGTACATAGCTAGGGGTTTGGGGGGTTGTATTGTTGTTGTTGCTTTATTCCGATGACGGATGTGAGTGTCCCTCAGGGGCCCGAGACACCCGGGACACTCAAAGTTATGCAAATCAACTCAAGATGGGGGCTGGGGTAGCCAGCCTGCATAATCATTATATTTTGAACGTTACGTTATTCAGCATTGCTTTTCTTGCAACCTTACTTAGCGGCTAGGAACAGTTTATTTGCGACTTCACGGAGTTGGTTTGTATACGTGTATCGGGTGACTTAGGCAACAGGCCTTAAATTGGAATAGAGTCACGGTAGCTCCAGTGTGAGCCTACGGTGTACCGCCATACAGGAATTCAGTAAACGGAGCGCATAGCGCGGAGACTTCGCTAGTCTCGGCTGTTGTTCTGGGGATTTCTTGAGGAATTTGGGACGGTTATCTGTGTTTTACGGAGTATCCGGGGTTTGTCACGTTTGAGTTTGCATTTTTTTGTCTTGGACAGTGTGACACAGTGACTTAGTGGAACAACAGACTAAAGTATCGTAGTTGACGTGCGGAAAGCACCTAAACAAATCAACCTTCGGCACTTTTGGTTGAAATCAGGTCGGCAGCTTAAGCATATTACTTGTATTGTATCAGTATTCGTGTTTTACTCATATAGCTTTATAACGGTGTTGGGGAATAAAAGGGGTAAACGACTGCATTAGTGAACCAGAGCGAGTTATAGCGTCATTGAAACACGGACCTAGACGCGGAGTTGGTGGTTTCCTTAGGCGTCCGAAATCACGAACTATTTACAAGCCTAAGCGTAAGAACGAGCAGATTCCTAAGCCTAAGCCTAAGCCAAGCAAAAAAATTAGTCTTAAAGCTTAAGATTACTCTATTGCAGTCCCACAGAAAAACGTTTCGCCCCTAATCTTTACATGCGTCGAATTCTAAAGAGACAGAAATAAAATCAGTATAAGCAGACCCTTTAGAATAACTTTGTTTCTAGATGTAACAAAATTCTTTTTTTACAGGTTATATCTTCAAAACCTGAAATCCTGGTTGCAAACCTCCTGCACTCAAACACCGCAAGCATTTCGAACCGATTGCAAAAGCCAGTTGCTTTGAACCGTCTATATGGGTTATTATTGATAAGGTTAAAATTAATTGCTATACAGTATTTTAAGTGATTACATCAAAGCATATACCGGTATATAAAGACAAAATGGCAAAGAAAAAACGACCAAAATTAAATTGTTTCCGGCCAAAAAAGAACATAAACGTATATTGGGATATTGGTACACTATTTCCGGCCCGTGTAAAGATCAGGGGCGGAACGCTTTTATGCGGAACGCAATAGCTTAAGCTTTAGACTAATTTTTTTGTTTGGTTTGGCTAATGTTTACGAGTATGGTTCTAATACTGTTCCACCCCTGTTCTTTACATTGGCTCTATTTCCTTAGATTAGGCCTCAATCGTACCACGACAGAGATCAGGCGGACTGGTTTCCGAATAAAACTGATGTTTTCGTAGTGGACACACTCAACCTGACCATTCATGGTTGAGTTCAACTGAAAGATGACATTTCATCCGATCCTTTTAGCCAATCAGGAATCAACATCGCTGGTCAAGTTTTGCTTTTAGCTAAAAACGTTTAGCATCGCTTATAAGGTCATTTTCAATCGTCCCATGCCTGTCCTAAATTTCGCCGTCGTATGTTGAACTCTCGACTGACCTGAGTTTCAACAGGTTTATCGAAACGAGACTCAATCATTTCAACTTCAGTTGAGTTTTACTGGTGTTAATTGTTTCCACCGTTGTTTTGAAAATACTCAAGCGAGCGTACGTATATCTGTAATTTCAGTCTTTTGGACTATATTATATTATATATATTTATATTTATATATATATGTATATATATTATATATATTATATATTATATATATAATATATATAATATATATTATATATTATATATATACTTTGCTAGATTAAAAATCACCAATAATTAATAAATATACTAATCACGAGTTCTAGGCATGGGATATTAGCTGTTATTCGCTTTGTCGGACAAGCAATATGCCACTTTGTGTTGTATTTGAAAGCGTAAAATCGTAGTCAGTTTAATAATGGTAAAACATTTGGGGGGACGTGATTTGTATAAATTTAGTTGACCCTAAAAATGTTTTCATTAACCATCTTGTAATCTGGGCTACGAAACCTCGAATGTTTATTAAGCGTAGTTATGGTCATCAAAAATAAGCTCATGCTAATTATAAAAGTAAACATAAATTGAATATGGGAGTCAATTAATCTAAGCCACCAGCGGATGCCGAGTAGAGACGGCGGGACGAGCGTATGCTGCACCGTCAGAAATTTTTTGTGATAAAGTGGTAAGGTTCCTACTTGACAATTTTCCACTGATAAATTTGCCACATATATAGCATATAGTAAAAATTGCGGTTCGTTTGCTAGCCCGCCGCCCGTCAGAAATTTCTTCATTCGCTGCTGATCTTATAGCGAACATTTAGACATTTAGCGGAATATTTTAGAAAACCATTGGAACGGGCCCATGGTTCTGATGGCGCCACTCTGATTAATGACGTCGGATCGCGAGCTCTAAAACTCAAACCCAATGAGAAAATGTAAACAAAAAACAAAAGGCACGTCAGCAGTATCTTACAGCGTTCCCATACTTTCGTTCGGTTCAACAACAACATTTACTCCAATCAAACCGCATGTGGCACGAAACCAAGTGTCGCTTTTAGGTCTTTAACTGTCAAGTTTAAAATGCTTCTATGCTTGTCGCCTTAATTATACAATTGTGACCAAGAAACATACTCAAGCCGGCCAATGTTGCTTTAAGGGGCGTAACAGTAGATTAAGCGTATTCCTAATCGTAAGCCTAAGCCTAAACGTTACAAAAATGAGTTCCTAAGCCTAAGCCTAAGCCGAAACCTAAAGCCTAAGCCTAAGTGTTGCAAAAATGAGTTCCTAAGCCTAAGCCTAAGCCTAAACCTAAAGCCTAAGCCTAAGTGTTGCAAAAATGAGTTCCTAAGCCTAAGCCTAAGCCTTAACCTAAAGCCTAAGCCTAAGCCTAAGCCTATGCCTAAGACTAAGCCTAAGCAAAAACATTTAATCTAGAATCTAAATCTACTCTTTTATAGACACACCAGAAACCTGGACGCCTCTTAAAGTAACACGGGCCAGCCTATGCGTAAGCGTAAGACTAAGCGCAAAGAATGAGTATATTTCTAAGCCTAAGCCTGAGCCTAAGCTTAATAGGCAATCAACGTTATACTGCGCGTGCTGCGGGAAAAATCTGGGTCTGAGTATTAGGCATAACGTCGTTTTAACACACTCTTTTAGGAAAGCACAATAAAGTCAGGTAGACCCTAAGGAGGACGTAAAGACATATACCACTGTGTTCTCGTAA
>JASANG010000913.1:0-11577 GCA_030248215.1 Enoplolaimus lenunculus
GTATTGCTCTGCTGTCCCACTGTCCCGGACAGCGGGACGGCCCTCAGCGTAACATGGGCCAATAATTCAATTGGCGATTCCCCTACATAATCAAACCAATCACAGTCGAACGAGCTATGGTCAAATAACTCAATTGGCGATATCCCCACATAATCAAACCAACCACAGTCGAACTAATTATGGTCAAATAACTCAATTGGCGATATCCCCACATAATCAAACCAACCACAGTCGAACGAGTTATGGTGAAATAACTCAATTTGCGATATCCCCACGTAATCAAACCAACCACAGTCGAACGAGTTATGGTCAAATAATTCAATTGGCGATATCCCCACACAATCAAACCAACCACAGTCGCACGAGTTATGGTCAAATAACTCAATTGGCGATATCCCCACATAATCAAACCAACCACAGTCGAACGAGTTATGGTCAGATAACTCAATTGACGATACTTAGGAAATGTTCAGAAAACAGCTTTGTCTCAAAGTTGAATCTAGGACTTCTAAAAATTGAATTGTTAAACATTCTAATTCGGGTGAATTATGAGAAGCTCAAAGATGCAGAAAATTTCCAGTCAGATCCGGCGAACGAACACCCAAGCTAGGTTTGGTGCATATTTTAAAAAGACCTCAAAAATTATAAAATTTATAAATGTTCTTTATCTGGCCCTGTATAATTATTATTTTCCAGCTTTACAGCTATGACAATGGATTTGTGCAATAGTTTATTTTATTGCTTACTTATAATTCAGTATCGTACGGTGTGTAAGCTAAATTCGAGTAACGCTTTATCTCAGCTTTTAAACACAGGGCCGATTTATGAAAACGGTACGATTAAAAGTAAGTATTTGAAGTTAGTTTAGAAAATTAAGCAGACATAAAACTTTACCGGTATGTGTTGTTAATACTAAAATTGGGCTAAGAACTCCTGTGTATAATTATTGCTCGCGAATATTGGTTACTAATAGCCTTGATTAAGCTGGAACTAAGGCCAGTAAAATAATGGCTTGAAAGCTAAAATTTCATATTTATAAAAGTTGTGGCTGGAGCTTAGGTAAAATTCTGCAAATTTAACTATGAATTTTTTGAAAAACCGGAATTACATTTTGAAAAATGTTAGCAGATGACACACTAGGTTTTTCATCTCACTAATGCTAAAGGCAGCATTTTTTAAATTACTTTCAATCAATTTTTCTTTTCAAACCAATACGCGGTGCAAACGCCAGTAAAGCCAAGTTTTAATAAGTAGTTTTTAAGGCAACAACGAATTAAAAAACAACAGCTTTGATGAAGCTACATCCGAGGAACGAACTATTGGATCATATAAAGTCTACAGTATGAAGTCGATCAACAACAAAAATAACATCCAATCAGCATCGCGCAGCATTCGCCGAAGAGTATCTCGGTTGAATAAATCATTTTCAAAGGCAAACTCATCGCTGAAAATTCCAACTGCAAAAGGTAAGCAACAACTTTCTAAAGCCAACTGTGTAGCCAAGATTCGATTTCAGTAGAGAAGCATTAGTTTCGCTTTTTGATGAGCGAGAGAGTCCAGCAAATATTTGTGCAGCAAATAAAACAGCTTGTATTGCTCGCCTCTCTAGAAATTTTTAGCGAAAAACGAAAAAGTTTTGTTTATAACAGGCGTGGCTCGTGTTGTCTATTAAGCCTTTTTAGAAATTTCACTTAATATCATTCGATCGCTCACGGTGTAACCAAGTGCACAGACTCAACTACATCTCTACAGAACCCTTTTCCGCGCTGCGTCTTGTCTCGCACGCTAAGAAACTAAACCCAACAGTTTGAAATGTGATCTAAGATAAAATCAAACATATTCATACCAAAATGATTGATTTATAAAGAATGTTAACGCAGAAATATGATCCGTGACAAAATGGAAAATATTCATGCGAAAAAGGGTTATTGACAAAACAAATTTGAGGCTGAAATTCACACACAAAATAGTATTTCTGAATTTATTCTGAAAACTGATTTCGGCGACAAAAATGAAACGTATTTATAATTTTTATAAAGATAACGGGAAAACGTTTATTTCGTTCCCTAATACAATCATTTTCATAGTTTATTTCAAAACTTTTTTAAGACTTTTTTCAGTTTTAACAAAAATAATTTTCAAGTCCACATTTATACTGATCAGTGATCATATTTCTTAAATGTTACAAATTTTTCCTTAAATATTAAAAAATTTTTTACCTGTAGATCACACCTAAAATAGAAAATCTATATACGGAAACTTGTTAACATTTATTTAATTATTTCAGACTTACTTCAGATTGCTATCAGCAAACAAAGTCGATCTCAACGCACAACGAAAAGATGCGAACATGAATCTATTGAATGCAAACAATGGTCGAGTAATAAATTATGCAACACAATGTTTGTGCAATCTAATTGCGCATGCTCGTGTAAGCAACTCAATTCAAGATCAATAAAGTATTCCCGAGTCATATCGTCGTTCAGTTCAAGAGGTGAGCAGAATGGATTGAACTTTTCGTATGGAAATTTTTACTACATTAACATTTGCCACAAACTGTTCAATCGTTGAAATATTTTAAATTTAAAAAACAAGTCCAAACTCTCTAGTGTAGGGACCCGAATACGAGGGGCGGGGACTGATGTTTTCCGCCACCCTTCGTTACTATATATTTATGTACACTTTAAATTTTCGAACTCAACTTTATTTGTTGTTGCAGCCATTTATGCTGTACGATTAGGGATAATTCACATTTTGTGGCTCTAATTTGGGTTCAGGAACTCGATACGCATACGGACTCTTATTAGGGATACGGATTCCTATTGATTTGAACTCTAAATAAAGACCCCCTCTTATTACGCCCCCTCTTATTCGGGTCACTACAGTACGCGAGACTATTTGAATTCAGTGCAATCCGTGTTCGCGTAATACGAATACAATGCGGTTGCGCAGTACATAATTTGCACAAGGCGTGCCAGAGAGTTTTCTCAGACTATAGAACGTAGAGTTTTTTACTACAGCTGAGTGGTGATGGTAAACAAAGAACGCGTTCCACTCGAGAGACTGGATTTCTAATCCTCGGTTGACATTTGACCTCCGATAAGATAAAAAAATTATCCTCTCGTTGGCATTTGACCTAAAATAAAATAAAAATTATTCATGTGACAGAAATATTAATGGAACAGCTTGCAATAAATGTCTGTTGAATTCGCTTGTAAAACCTCGCAAAAGGCGACGAATTTACCAACATGGCTCATGAGATCGATACAAGCGCTACCGGCTTGCCATAACCGTGGTTGGGGTTCCTATATTAAACGTTATCAACTTCTCATAGTAAAGGTTCATAATTTTATGTTAGTTTATTATTGCCAATACAGAAATTAAGCAATTGCGAATCAACGAACAAAGGCGAAGAGGCGATTGTCACGGTTTAATTCCAAGTTGTGTATATTTAATGCTGCATGGAGAATGCGAGTCAAACTATGAGTAAGTCAATGAAAAAATGTCAAATTTACATAAAAGTTTTAAAACTAAACTGGTTCCGATGGCGTCAACTTCCACAATATCATGCGTGCATCAGGCAACTTTTCGGAGATATAAATTGCGCTGTAGCTTTTTGGCTTTAGTGCCCAACACCCACAATCTAAAGACTTATGTTGGTGTTCGCTGCATGTATATGGCTGTTCAAGTGGCATTAGTGATTCGATGCAAAATTATAGATTAGGATTCGGTTTAGTTGTTACTTAATTGATCATCACGTCTATAGACATTAAGCTAAAAAATTTAGACGGCTTTCAGAAAGATGTCAAAAGGTTTGGCTGCGTGCACTCCAAAAATTCAGCAATTGTTAATTTATATTATATTTATATATATATATATATATATATATATATATATATATATATATATATATATATATATATATATATATATATATATATATGTATATATATTGTATTTCATGCTAGATTCATGAAAAAACACTGCACAGTAACGTGTGGGTTGTGCAAATATAACGGAAGAATGTTGTCACGCCATGCGCGACTAGAAATCTTTTCCGAACTCACTGCTCCGTTTCGGTCGAAATCTCATTTTCCTTTTGACTCGAATTACACCGCACGAGTGCTCAATTCAAGACTACCGTGCCCTAATTTTTACCACCATAACTGGGTTTCAAACGCTGATTTGGGTCCGCTGGCGCTATTTATGCCAGAGAGTCCGCAGTGTGTTTCAACACGCATGAACGCAATAACTCGACGAGACTTATTTGAATTGCTCGAGTTGAAACCGAAAGAAATTCCTGCGGGCATGAGACAAGCGCTACGGAGTATGGCGAGTTCGGGGGTAAGCGAAATTACTGGCAGACCGCTACGTCATGATTACGGAAACGTACAAGAATTGCCAACGAACCCTATCAGTCCAAAAAGACAATTGGAACAACGGCTCAGAGCAGTACTCGATGTAATGACAGAAAGTGATGCCCATTTAATAAATTATCTTTCAAGCTCAAAACGTGATCGTTTTGCGCCTTGGTTCAATGCGTATCAGCAGTTTAGGTCGATGGTCAAACGAGCAAAGATTTAAATAATATTTGAATATTTGTTTAAATTAAAAACAAGCAGCCTCTCAAAGGGTCAGGAAAACGAGTACACGTACAATTAAACGTTACGTTAGTGAAATTATACAAAACTCCGTTTTAGCGTTACATTTTAGGTTGTTAGGCCAATGTTACTTTAACGGGCGTAACAGTAGATCAAGCGTATTCCTAAGCCTAAGCCTAAGCCTAAGTACGCGTAATCAAAAAATGTAATCTATAATCTAAACCTACTCTTTTATGGACCAATCAGCACGCCTCTTAAAGTAAACATAGGCCGATTGTTAATATATGGCGGCATTAAATTTAATTGTTCATCATCTCTAAGAAAGTTCGAACATCTGTTCTAAACTAATAACATTGCCCGAACCTATTTGCAATCACTGCAACTTGTAATATTTTATTAAGAACAAAAGTGTGTACATTTTCGAAAACTGTTTCAGTTCAAAATTTGGCTTAAAAGTTCGTGTGTAAGCTTGATTACCACATTAGGGACTATCATTTTAGACTTTTTATGACTGACTTTTTAAATAAAAATTAGATTTGTTTAATTTTATCATTTGAAGAAAATGTTTGCTGTAATTTGAATTTGTTTATATGGTCTCAATGTCCCTCTTTTCAGCTTCATGCGTTCTAAACCTTTTGTGGTTTGCCGCTATTGTAAAAGGAATTTTAATTAAGCATTGTTGTATATAAAGTGTTAATCTGAAGCAGTGAACTGTCCATCCCTGAGTTGTCTATTGGTGGTGCTATACTTTTTATGACGTCCTTCGACGTTTTCTTGTTGTCCGGTGTCGTATGCCATCGTTCTGGTGCTGTTCGTTGCCAACAGTCACCGTACGTTTATCGTGCGACGTCGTCCGGTGCCAGCTGTCACTGGACTTCACGTTACGGTATTGTACGTCAATTACGTACGATACCGTACGGCGACGGATGGTGACGGACGGCGCTGAACGACACCGAACAGCACCGAACGTCTCCGCACTGGCCACACGACCAGTATAGCGCTACCCTAAGCTATTTTATATTTAGATAGCCAGGCAAGTTAACCCCTTTTCACATTGAGTTGCCTATAGGCAACTCAGCGCAGTGTATATCCGTTAGATAATATATATCGCACCGTGTTTAACAATTGCAGCACGTATACATACTACTAAATCACCACAAGACGTGAGAGCCCCCTCGGGCTCTAGCGTCAAGCTCCTATAGCTGAGTGGTGATGGTAAACGCTTCTCACTCCAGTAACTGGAGTTTGAATCCTAGCATAATTGAAGGTCTCAGATGAAATAGAAAATATTCATGTGAGAAAGGGTTAAATATACTGATTAATCGTACCATCCTGTCCAAAATTATACTTCATTTGCACACGGTATGTCACAACCCAATACTCTGGCGCCGCACACACGTCCGACACATAATCGTAAACCTTTTCGTATCTCCAACTTCTTTGCTTAAGCAACGATGACCGCAGGTTGAAATTTAAGCCATCCGCTTCATTTTACGAAACAAATGTCTCAAAAAATTATTCTGTTAAATAAAAGCAAGACAGCGAGTGACCAGCCTAATTTTAGTACGCACGCTGACCCGTTGTTCGCAGATGCTAAGCTGTGAAAATGAAATTTAAAAAAAGAACTTTACATACAGAATTGCAACAAAAAATGTAATAAAAATTTAATCTCATGAAATTGTACGGGTATTACTTCTCAGTGGTTGTTTCACTCACCGCATCTGAGATGCTGGGTCTTGTATTACTTATTTAACAGCGGGTTGGGTAGAAAAAAATATTAATTTTCTTGTACGATGCGCAAATTTTATTGCGAAACAAAAACTGAGAGACGGAATTGTGCTTGCCATGGTAGTTAAAGGGGCGTCCAGGTTTCTGGTGGGTCTATAAAACAGTACGTTTGGATTATGGATTACATTTTTTGCTTAGGCTTAGGCGTAGGCTTAGAAACTAAGTTTTGCAACGTTTAGGCTTAGGCTTAGACTTAGGAATACTCTCAATCTACTCTGTTTTACGCCCCTTAAAGTAACATTGGCCGTGCTTGTTACGTTTTCGTCAACATGTCGGGATATTTTAATTCGAACAATAATACTTCAAAAAGGTGGCGAAAGTGAAAACTTATACGCAGTTTTGCATAACGTTGAAAACATTTTCAACAATGTCACTGCTCTAAAACCGTATCGTAGATGTGTCGAACTGCGCTGGCGGTTGCGTTTCAGCTTTAAACCGCCGTTGTTTCATTTAAAATTGACCGTATTTGGATCTGTTTGGTTGCGCCACGTCATTCTTTTTTTCTTGATGTGTTCGAGTTTACGGCCCATTTAGTGATCAGGGGTGGAAAGTTTGTCTGCGAGACTGCAATAGAGTAATCGTAAGTTTTTTTACTATTTTTGTTTGCTAAGGCTTAATAGTTTTAGGCTTAGGCTTAGATATCAGCTCTTTCCAACTTTTGAGCTTTGGTTTAGGAATATGTTTATGCTACTGTAACGGCTTGTTCTGTACATTGGCTGAATTTTCTAGGTATTCGTTCTGAATTATACGCTCAGTTTTTTGACCTGAAGATCCATGGCGTACACGAAGCATTGTACTGAACTTCTGGCAAATTTGGTTGCCTGCGACCCGTCAATTTGACGTCCGTATGTAAACCAAAAACTGCTGATCTCTGGCTCCAAATTTTTAACCTCCAGTTGAACCCGGCCACTGATTTATAAAGAGGCACATGAATAATACCTCAATGCATAAAAAGGTTTAACTGCTGTTGCAAGTTCATATCCGGGTGGCTCAGGATCCAACCGGGACCTGAAGCAGATTAGTGTTGTGTGGCCTGAAAAGGGACTGATATTTAAAGTTTTATTTTTGTAACTCCTTGTGAAGGTTTGCATGGAAAGTTAGCCGTTCAGGGGCTCGCACCCAAAACTCAGTCTTTGATGCGATACCGAGTCTTTTTAACTACGATCATGTCAACGTGAATTGCTCCAGCCGGGTTCCAATCGGAAGTAAATTTTGTCGGAAGCGGAATCGCAACCCACATTTTTTCGGAATTTTAGCCGGAATCGGAATTCCGTTGGAACCCTGTGCTCCAGTAACAGACGCGGTGTGTCTCGTATAGCTACTTATTTAGTAACCTACAAAGCCAAGTTCGCGGCTTACTGGTGCGTGGGACAAAAAATTTCAGCTTGTTCCGAATGGCACATCATGACCCCCTTTGAGTACTAGAAATCACCTGACAGAACTTTACACAATATCTCTAGGGTGAACTTTACTTTGATTCGCCATTTTTGTAGGGCCAAGATTTTAATTGACTAAATTCTACATAATAGTAAAGATTTCAACAAAATAACCCTGCCGAGATATACCGAGTGTCGGAGGGATTTAAACCGTTGCTTTCAGTTAAGACAACAACTTCAATATAAAATTATTCACCTTGTTCAAAGGTTAATATGCGATATTTCTTGCTGTAATAGTGAAAATGTATCAATTGTGAATGAGTTGAATACACATTTCAGTATTCGACGCCTCCTTCTATAAACGTGTTAGTCTGTCAAGAAATTTTAATTGGGTGTCGACTGTCATGTGAAAACTGGCTAAAATATTGGATTTTAAATAGAATTCGCAAACCCCGCTGACGATTTAAACTCCAAACGTATATTCATCTATGTTGACAAACAAAAATTTTGGTTTTGAGGGTGCATCACACACAGACCCACCGTTTCGGTTCGCAACTAAACCTTAACACTACGTTAGGCTGTATACATTAAATTTTCGTATCAATCTATACTTTAGTTGAAAGTCTGAGCATATACGGGGTAAACTACTCTACTCACAGAGCGTGAGAGAAATATTGAAAAATTCAACTCTTGTCTATAGTCAACTGTGTCGATTTTGAAAGCGGGGATGTGTACTTTAAAAATTGATTTAACTGAAATTTTAAAATGTTGACATGGTCAAGATTAATTATTTTTATCATTTTTATTGGTTTTGTAACAATTATTTGCAATAAAGATCGACTTGAAAATATCCAAATTTCCTCGCTTTCGTAGTATTAATTTAATTCATTCATGAAATTTTTCTTGCCGCAGCAGGAGGTTCAGCCCAATTGTGGCCAGTATCGCGTTTAAAAACTGTCTTTATGGACTGTTTACCAATTGAAAGTGTTTAATAATTTGCGTATATTGACTGTTGTCTGTTACGGTTGGCTATTAATTACTTCAATTTGTAGTTATGCATTTCGTTTTTTTTGCCGTTTCTTCGCAGTTGAACAGTTACCCTGCAATGAAAAAGGGTTTTACTTGCGGAATCAACCAGGGTTGTTGGAGAAAGATTGAAGTTTCAGGCTGATATTAAATTTTATTTGGTCTATCCAGCGTCTACTGAATCCGCGAAACAAACTTTTTCAACGCTTCAAACGTTCAAAATTTATTTGACGTTCAAAGCCGGAGCAGCCAACACCACAACTTTCATTTGGGTGGGGACCTCACTTTTAAACGGGCCCCACTCTAAGCAGGTTAAAACAAAAACCGTCGAAGTTTTAAAATGCGTTTGGCTTCTTGCTCGCTCGCTTCGTTCGCGAGTATTGACATTTTTCTACACTGCCGTGATTGTTTTAATGGCTTCACACACCGCACAGACCTTAAAATAATAACCAGGTTGCTTAAAAGTTTCTCGCTCGCTACACTCACTGGCCCATAATTTTACTTAACACAGTATAACTAACCCGAAATGAAATATTCACGAACGGTAATAAAAAATTGAACTGAGGTATGCCGTCTGCTGTTTCCCCTTGTTTCATCATATGAAGATCGTAAAGATGAGTTCACTGGCTAGATTCACCATTTTGCAACTTTTGTGTGAAACTGTCTTTTTTTTTGGAAAAGTGTCTTACCAGAAAGCAAACATGAGCGTGAGCTCGGATAAACGATTTCATTTTGAGCGCTGATTGAAAGCGGAAAAAGCTTTCGTGTTATTGTAGTGAATACTTCATTTTACTGGATCATCTTGTCCGACACATTTTTTTCGCAAACCAATGTGATTTTGGCAAAATACATGACATCTCTTTAGCATTCGACCATTTTAGGTACCATTATGAGCCCCAATATTAATTTGCTTCCGGCGCCGCTTGCCAGAGAGAGTTCGTCAGTCGGTGATGTTTATAATAGTATAACTACTGTATTTGGTTGTGTAAATTTCTTCATTTTTACTTATTTTACTATGTTGTCTTTTTCGGTGAATTTAACCCCTTCTCACATTGAGTTGCCTATAGGAAACTCAGTGCAGTGTATGTACGTTAAATAGTATATATCGCACAATGTTTAACGATTGCAACACGTATACATAGTACTAAATCGCCACAAGACGTGAGAGCCCCTCGGGCTCGAGCGTCAAGCTCCTATAGCTGATTGGTGATGGTATACGCCTCCCACTCCAGTCACTGCAGTTCGAATCCTAGCATAAAGCTATGTCTCAGCGGAAATAGAAAATATTCATGTGAGAAACGGTTAAATCAAAATTTAAATTATTAAATTTGGTTCGAACGATGAATCGCGATGGCAGTATTTATTTCAAGCAGATATTCCAAATCTGACAATTACAATTTTAATAATTTTATATTTGCCAATTTTGTTCAAACACACTGTACAATAGTTACCAAAAACGTACTGTAGTCAGGCCCGTAGCCAAGGGGAGGGGGGCAAAGGGGGGTGCTCAGCCCCCTCTGAAAAAATTTTGGCCCCCCTGGAAGGTTTTCAACCTTGCTTGTAAATCTTTGAAAATCCTTGAATGACCCTCTTGAAAATTTTTTTGCGCCCCTAGCAAGGTGACCTGGCTACGGGCCTGACTGCAGCTGCATGGTTTTACAAACTGAAAAACCGCTATTAAACCAGAACCATATTTTACAGACTGTGTTGTATTGGTTACTTAACAGACCGTAACCATAGTACTCCGAGATTTAGAATTCTATTATATTTTTTCAAAATATAAGCAGAATAATCGCAGAACACAAAGATATAGACGGACTAAACACAAAGGCTGATTATAAAGGGGTGGGCAGGAATGACTAGTCACTCCCCTTTATGACCGAAACGTTCTAGCAAATTTTGAAGTGAGCTGAAACTGTGATGCGGTTCCGATTGCGTATTTTGCACCAATAAATCCGCCCAATTTAATAATCTTGAATCCACCGCTAAAACAGATATTAACTAAGTATAAAACTAACTTTTGAGCGTGAATGTGCAATAATTATACTTGCGTTTTTGGTAAGCGAATACCATATTAACCAGCTTCGGTATTTTGAATAGCTATACGATGTGTCTTATCAACTCTTTGGGACAATTTTCAATACAGTTTCGCGTTTTGCAGCGATTTCGGTTTTGTAAAATCAAATAGTACACATGCTTGAGAGCCCGATATTTTCAGACGCTTAAGAAAGCTTGGACCATGTACTAATGGAATACTAGAACTGGTTTGAAACAAGATAACTTCGATCCGCTTGGTTAAAGAATTATTGAGTGATCTCTGTAATAACTTTTGAGATAAAGGCCATCGTTAGCGTTCGCTGACCCTCTATTAAATTTTGACTCAATCTAGGTTTTAAGTTTAAGCTACGGTTGGAAAGTATACCAAATACCAGGTCAATTACTGTATTTGTGGTCATGGATCTATCCTACAGATACGTTTACAACCGAAACTTTTATATTATATCTTTGTTTCTGAATAGGTCAGAAAAGTGGTACAGGGGCCTTGAACAGACGTCAGGATATCGCGTGGCTTCGAGTACGACGTTTAAATTCGGAGTTTGACTTGTGCGGTTTAGTTGAGGTACTATTTGGTGCGTTGTTGAAAATGTGTTAAACAGTGAAGGAGCTAAAATAATCAGCTAAAAGTATCGGCGATGGTTGCTTTTCTGTTCGTAAACATTTCATATCATTATGTTAAATAGTGAACATCATTAGCTCAGATTTTAACTCAACCTGAATTGGCGACT
>JASANG010002689.1:0-11562 GCA_030248215.1 Enoplolaimus lenunculus
TGTACCATTCATTCGTGGTTTTATCAAGCTGGCCATGTTTGAAAGAAATGAACCAAAAAGGAACCTCAGCTAAACATTTTAGTACTAAAATTACATTTGGCGTTTCGCTCGCAATGCTGGCTATTTTTTCTCAAAATTTTGCGTCACGTCTGTATAAAAAATGTTTTTTTTTTCAATTTTTCTAATTTTATTGTCATTAAACACAGATAATTCACATGGCCAACGTGACTTTAAGGGCCGTAACAGTAGATTTAAGCGTATTCCTATGTCTAAGCCTAAGCCTAAGCCTAAACCTTAGCAAAAAATGTAATTTAAAATCCAAACCTACGCTTTTATAGACCTACCAACAATCTGGACGCCCCTTAAAGTAACATGGGCCATTCACCTAATGAGCTTTCGCTTGAAGGTCACTGGAAAAGTCTTGTATTTAATTAATTTATTTGCTCAACATAAACTCAGTAACGTGCACGAGTCGGAAGAAAATAATTAAATGATATTCAAACGAAAAATCACTTTACTTCACTGTATGTGCAAACTAAAAGTCAATGTTTATGAAACTTGAACTCGTTGCGTTTTACATTTTTAATTCCGCCTGTTGTACTGAATAACGACGGCGACACAATATTGGTCTGAAATGATTTTATTTTCTTTGATAAAAACATTATGGAACTTGTGGCTATAATAATGCGCTGCACCATATCACGTGGCTGTAGAAGGTGCTGCACTAAAATTAGATTGGTCGTCAAGAAATTTTTTAATTTTTCGCTACAATATAAAATTCTAAGCCTGATGCTAAAGTGTTGTCATCGACAACCGCTCGCCTATTAAAGATTGGGATTTGCATATTGCTTCTATGCGAACTCTTTAACAGATGTGGACATGGGAAATCAAAATCTACATTCAATATGAAATTTCCAATCATTTGACGGCCAGCAACTTTCCTTTAAAAACGGACAAGATATTCCTATAGAAATATTGACCGTAGAGGAAGCAAAGTCTGGTTTATTAATTGAAAGTAAACATAAATAACGTGTCATATAGTGAAGGTTTGTCGACGTGGTTGGAACATTTGGAACCCTACTTGGCATATTTTCGGATCGCGTTTATTTTTATACAGCACTGGATAGGCTTGAAACATCGCTATATATTTAGTTGTATAACTTTCGTAAGATATTTCATGTTTATTAAAAAAAAGCTATCGTAAATAATTTGCAAAAATTCATTCGATTACATTTCAAATATGTAAAGAAATACTGAAACGCTTACCAAATTATGTATGTGGGGAATTCCAGCTTTACATATATGGATAAATCAGCTATATCTTCTAAACAAAAGATTCTACGGGTTGGTCTTGTAATAAGTCGCTCGAAACAAAAGTCTCTGCAATTTCACCTTCCTACTATTCTAATGTAAAAGCTTAAAGTTAATATATCTTCATATTGCGTGAGAATAGCCGACCACGCCAGATAACAAAAGTACACGTTTAACATATGTATAGTATGGGCCCGCAGCTGTAGTACAAAGTATATTTAAACCCTAAACCTAAACGTAAAAATAGAGCTTATACCTAAGCCTAAAAGCAAAAAATTGTCTTAAGCTATAGCTTGATGGCAACTCTGGCAGAAACTTTCCGTACATAGTTTTTTGCATGGCACAAAAATTTGAACCATTTCTGCAACGCTAGAGCGTTCGCAGATTCATTTTTTATGGCATTAAAATATCCTATTTGCGGGTACGGCCATACGGTTATTAACCGCTTTATGCGGACTACAAGTCACAGAACTTACTCCTTGGATTTCAGTAGATTCTTAATAGTTTATTGAACTGTGCAAATTAATATTTTCTCAAATCGATGAAGATGTGCGATTGCAGCCAGTATTATTGATGTCTGTGCAACTAATTCGTCTAAAACAAAATTTCTCTTTTAATTTGGAACTTTCTATCTAGTATCAATACGAATGATTACAATGTAAAACAAAAAATTCAACAATTTACAAAAGTAGTCCATTTCAAAATACCAACAAAAAAATCACGAGCATTTGAGTCCACTGTCGCCTTGAGATTGATACGGTGCCATTTGACTCTAAAATTAAAAACGAATTCATTTGTTTACCGTCATATTGCAGAAAGTATCCCGCCTGAGGTCCATAATACAGGAGTGACAACCGCTCGCTCAAATATGGCCTGATTTTGATGTTTCAGCATATCTATCTACCTTCTGTTTCTATATCATTCCACATCGCAATTAGAATTTTTGAAAAATTCGTTTTTTCGATATAAAAAAATTTTTTTTAAAAGTTACGTAATTTTGATATATCGATACACAGTTCGCGAAATTGAGCCAAACAGTGCTATAGTTTCAACAATTGGTCTGATGGTTCTCCATTCTTTGCTGAAAAAGTAGATTTGGCGCGCTGTCGATGTGAGAAGCTCAAATATGCAGAAATTTTCAAAATTGGACTCGTGTTCGGCAAACACAGCCTGCGGTACACCCAATGGTTCAACTCAAAGGATCTATGTTTGATTCGCGCGGTAGTGATTTAAGAGAGGGGATTTTATACGAGCGCTGACAGTTACAGTATAGCCCGATTTGAAAGGCGTAGATTATACTATACATTTTCGAATTTGACTTCCGTTGCCTATTTTATTGACCTCTGGAATGTATGCATTAGTCGAAACCTGAACCAGTTGACTACAGGATTTACATTTCTACCATGATCAATTTTAATCCGAAGATTGGTATTCTCAATTGAGTGTTGTAGTCGTAGCTTTATCAAGTCGTACATTTAGCCCAGTTCCGAATTGGGCTAGCCCGGGGCGTAATTACGACTTGGATTAGTCTACGGCGTAAATTATCTTTATGCGACAAGTGTACCCTTTTGATTGGTTACTAGCTTAATGCCATACTCAAATTAGATTGGCTGATGCGAATACTTTTTTCTATTGGCTAAGTAATCGACGTCTATTGGCTGCCTAACAGTTTGTTTTCCGATCCAAGCAGGATCAAACGGGATTACGACTATCAAGTAACCAATTAGAAAATGCGCAGGTTTATCTAACAGGATTCTGCCTTGGGCTAGCCCAAGTTAATATATGAACAGTTAATTAAAATCATTAACTCATCTTTAGGCTACAGTTTTTTGAATAATATATTAAATGGATAATTTAAATATCAACTTGTCTTTAGGCCAAACTTTTTGTGTTAAGCAAAACGGTCCACGTATAGAACAGGGCTGGATCGTTTTCCTGCGGGGGTGTAATGGAGTTAGTCTAAGCTTTAGACCAACTGTTTCACTTAGGCTTAGGCTTAGGCTTAGGCTTAGGCGTAGGGATAGGATCGTGTTCACGCTTAGGCTAAGACTTAGGCTTAGGTTTAGGAATATGCTTATACTATTGTTCCGGCCCTGTTCTATACATGGACCAGCAAAACTACTAAAATATATTCAAGATCCCATTTCGCTCAACATTCCCTGTGTTCAGGTTGAAAAGAAAAATTACAAACAATTCTATACGGTTAGTATACTTGTATACTAGTATTGTCTGCGATGAACAAAGCGTTGTATAAAGGCTGAAGTCAACGCAAGCAGTTACCTGGCACAAGTGAACACTTAACATCGGCTTGTTCAAACAAATATTTAGACCGGTCGAGCACTTGTTCAATAGCTTTATTTGGATCGGGACATCTATTAAGACATTCTTTATAGCCGACGTAACTGTCGCAAAAGAATTTTTGCGCTTCAGCAGCAACCAAGTTCGGTTCAGCTTTCGTTACAGCAAATACATCAAACGTTTGTCCGAAATCAAGCTGACACGTTTGGGCGCATTGCATATCATCGCTAGGATTGGACGCCCCACAAACGATTATACAAATCGCACATAAAATATACACAAATAATAGAATTCCTTTTTTCATAACTAATGACCGTATTCTGACTGCAATATATGAATCGCGAAAGTTAAACGTGTAAAACAGCGGTGACTGAAAAGTGGTTCTGCACAAGCTTCATTTTATGGGCTATATGCAACAGTTGTGAGCTACAGAACTCAAGTATATTCATAGTGGGATGTCCGTAAGGATGTTTTTACCCGCTTGAATACCTGCGCAACAATAGTTACAACAGTAATTTAAAGATTGCTCAATTTTGTATACTGTTTGTACATTATGTTAATATTAAATATAGAGTTGCGTGGACTGTCGGACTTTTCTTTGCAGTCTACAAGATGTCGCCGGAAAGTGCTAACTAAGATAATTAATTTACTGCCTTATTTTGTTGCTTTTTGCATGTTCGCCAAAACTTCGCGTTAAAACTTGAATTTTTCCGCCAAAATTTGAATTTCCCGCCAAAATTTGAATTTTTCCGCCAATATTTGAATTTTTTCGCCAAAATTTGAATTTTCCAGCCTAAATTTGAATTTCACCGCTGAGGTGTCCCAAATGTGTCAATCATATAAAAATATTGTCCACAGCTCTGTTTTTAAAACATTTTAATGTCCTAGACAGTGTCACTGCAAAACAATCTTGTCCAATAGAGTTTCCGTGAAACTCGGTGATGTCCGCGAATGACGGTGATACTATTGGAAACTGAAGGGTTTCGATAAAACATAAATTCGGACAAGCTATCGAATTGGTCTTGGGAGGGGACATTTTGTGTGCCGAGTGCACGTATGGTAAGGTATGAGTGACATAACTATCAATTTTTCGTTACAGATATACTGCAACTGTGAGAAATGAGTTAAAAATTACGAAATTCATTCAACGTCTAACCAATAAGGCTGTCGTATTGTTCCGGGACAGCAATGTACCAAGAGTACACACAACAAATACAATTTGGACAATGGGAACTGTTGGGACAGCGGGGACAGTAGGAAAGTTGGGCTAATTGGGACAGCAGCAACAGTTATGACAGCGGAATAGTTGGAACAGCGGGACAGTTTTACAGTGGGTCAGTTGGAGCACTCGCGACAGCGGGGACTATGTGGACAGTTGAGACTGTGGGGACAGTGCGGACAGCGGGGACAGTTGCAACAGTCGGGATAGCTGGACATTTGAGACAATGGGGACAATGGGGACAGAGGGAACATTTGGGAGAGTGGATATAGTTGGGACACCGGGACAGTGGGGACCGTTAGGACTGATGGGACAGCGGGGACAGTTAAGACAGTGGGGGCAGAGTGGACAGTAGGGGCACTGGATACAATGGGGATGGTTGGAACAGCGGCAGGAGGAGGAACAAATACAGGCTTAGATATAACCTCATCCTTACATGTAGGCTTAGGCTTAGTAATACCCTTATACCATTATATTACTGTTACGAACGAGCCTATTCTAAACGTTGACCCAAATTTTTAAATGAACTCAATGCATAATTTTGCATCAAAATTCAAAACAATCTTTTCAAAAATTAATCAATTTCATGCTTTTTATCGAAAATATTTCGCAACTTATACCCGATTCATGATACATTTGAATTACGTAGGGCACTATTTTTTCCTTTACCCACCACAAAAAGAAACTTCAAACGTAGAAAAATTTACTTTAACTAGCTTTTCAGTCGGGCTAGGCCTTCATGACCCCCAGCAAGTTCAGAAGACCCTAAGCAGGATGGATGGCTGTCACCATCTAAGCCCCCACAGTAAGTAATTCATGATTGGAACACTTATAATTTCTAACGAAGTATTTTCAACCTGTATTTTTGAGGTTCTAGTACGGGAACCGCTTAAGCGCGAAGGCTTGCAGGGTGGTAGACCCTATTCTGCTTAGCGTCCCTTGAAACTGGGGTCCGTCATGAAGGCCTAGCCTACGAAGCTAGTAAAGTAATTTTTCCATTTTAAGTTTCTTTTTGTGGTGGTAAGGAAAATATAGTATGTATAGATATTGTATATGTATAATATATATTTGGCGGAGCAAAATAGATTATTTTTGAAAAGATGTTTATTTTTCTCCACCCACCAGCCCCTTAACAGCCAGCCCGAAGTGCATATCTGTGCGCTCCCAGTTTGTTGCTGTCACAAGACCATTGTATCCAGTGCCCCTACTGTCCACTCTGCCCCCACTGTCTTAACTGTCCCCGCTGTCCCATCAGGTCCTAACTGTCCCCACTGTCCCGGTGTTCCCCCAACTATATCCACTCTCCCAATGTTCCCTCTGTCCCTATTGTCCCCATTGTCTCAAATGTCCAGCTATCCCGACTGTTGCAACTGTCCCCGCTGTCCGCACTGTCCCCACAGTCTCAACTGTCCACATAGTCCCCGCTGTCCTCAGTGCTCCAACTGACCCACTTGGTAAATCTTCCCACTTTCCAAGCTATTCCGCTGTCATAACTGTTGCTGCTGTCCCAATTAGCCCAACTTTCCTACTGTTCCCGCTGTCCGACCAGTTCCCATTGTCCAAATTGTATTTGTCTGTGTGCTCCTCTTGGTACATTGCTGTCCCGGAACAATACGACAGCCTTATTGGTTAGACGTTGAATAAATTTCGTAATTTTTAACTCATTTCTCACAGTTGCAATATATCTGTAACGAAAAATTGATAGTTATGTCACTCATACCTTACCATACGTGCACTCGGCACACAAAATGTCCCCTCCCAAGACCAATTCGATAGCTTGTCGGTAAACGTTTGCCGAAAGTCCTACAGTTTCCAATAGTATCACCGTCATTCGCGGACATCACCGAGTTTGGCAAAATTTTGTGGACAAGATTGTTTTGCGAAGGTGACAGTGTTAGGACATTTAAAATGTTTTAAAAACAGAGCTGTGGACAAATATTTTTATATGATTGACACATTTGGGACACCTCAGCGGTGAAATTCAAATTTAGGCTGGAAAATTCGAATTTGGGAAAAAAAATAAATATTGGGGCGGAAAAATTCAAATTTTGGCGGGAAATTCAAATTTTGGCGGAAAAATTCAAATTTTAACGCGAAGTTTTGGCGAACATGCAAAAAGGAACAAAATAAATAAGGCAGTAAATTAATTATCTTAGTTAGCACTTTCCGGCGACATCTTGTAGACTGCAAAGAAAAGAAAGACACCGCGTCCACGCAACTCTATATTTAATATTAACATAATGTACAAACAGTATACAAAATTGAGCAATCTTTAAATTACTGTTGTAACTATTGTTGCGCAGGTATTCAAGCGGGTAAAAACATCCTTACGGACATCCCACTATGAATATACTTGAGTTCTGTAGCTCACAACTGTTGCATATAGCCCATAAAATGAAGACTGTGCAGAACCACTTTTCAGTCACCGCTGTTTTACACGTTTAACTTTCGCGATTCATATATTGCAGTCAGAATACGGTCATTAGTTATAGAAAAAGGAATTCTATTATTTGTGTATATTTTATGTGCGATTTGTATAATCGTTTGTGGGGCGTCCAATCCTAGCGATGATATGCAATGCGCCCAAACGTGTCAGCTTGATTTCGGACAAACGTTTGATGTATTTGCTGTAACGAAAGCTGAACCGAACTTGGTTGCTGCTGAAGCGCAAAAATTCTTTTGCGACAGTTACGTCGGCTATAAGAATGTCTTAATAGATGTCCCGATCCAAATAAAGCTATTGAACAAGTGCTCGACCGGTCTAAATATTTGTTTGAACAAGCCGATGTTAAGTGTTCACTTGTGCCAGGTAACTGCTTGCGTTGACTTCAGCCTTTATACAACGCTTTGTTCATCGCAGACAATACTAGTATACAAGTATACTAACCGTATAGAATTGTTTGTAATTTTTCTTTTCAACCTGAACACAGGGAATGTTGAGCGAAATGGGATCTTGAATATATTTTAGTAGTTTTGCTGGTCCATGTATAGAACAGGGCCGGAACAATAGTATAAGCATATTCCTAAACCTAAGCCTAAGTCTTAGCCTAAGCGTGAACACGATCCTATCCCTACGCCTAAGCCTAAGCCTAAGCCTAAGCCTAAGTGAAACAGTTGGTCTAAAGCTTAGACTAACTCCATTACACCCCCGCAGGAAAACGATCCAGCCCTGTTCTATACGTGGACCGTTTTGCTTAACACAAAAAGTTTGGCCTAAAGACAAGTTGATATTTAAATTATCCATTTAATATATTATTCAAAAAACTGTAGCCTAAAGATGAGTTAATGATTTTAATTAACTGTTCATATATTAACTTGGGCTAGCCCAAGGCAGAATCCTGTTAGATAAACCTGTGCATTTTCTAATTGGTTACTTGATAGTCGTAATCCCGTTTGATTCTGCTTGGATCTGAAAAACAAACTGTTAGGCAGCCAATAGACGTCGATTACTTAGCCAATCAGAAAAAAGTATTCGCATCAGCCAATCTAATTTGAGTATGGCATTAAGCTAGTAACCAATCAAAAGGGTACACTTGTCGCATAAAGAGAATTTACGCCGTAGACTAATCCAAGTCGTAATTACGCCCCGGGCTAGCCCAATTCGGAACTGGGCTAAATTACGACTTAATAAAGCTACGACAACTACACTCAATTGAGAATACCAATCTTCGGACTAAAACTGATCATGGTAGAAATGTAAATCCTGTAGTCAACTGGTTTAGGTTTCGACTGATGCATACATTCCAGAGGTCAATAAAATAGGCAACGGAAGTCAAATTTGAAAATGTATAATATAATCTACGCCTTTCAAATCGGTCTATACTGTAACTGTCAGCGCTCGTATAAAATACGCTGTCTTAAATCACACTACCGCGCGAATCAAACATAGATCATTTGCGTTGAACCATTTTGGGTGTACCGCAGGCTGTGTTTGCCGAACACGAGTCCAATTTTGAAAATTTCTGCATATTTGAGCTTCTCACATTGACAGCGCGCCAAATCTACTTTTCAGCAAGAAATGGAGAACCATCAGACCAATTGTTGAAACTATAGCACTGTTTGGCTCAATTTCGCGAACTGTGTATGATATATCAAAATTACATAACTTTCAAAATTTTTTTATATCGAAAAAACGAATTTTTCAAAAATTTTAATTGCGATGTGGAATGATATAGAACAGAAGGTAAATAGATATGCTGAAACATCAAAATCAGGCCATATTTGAGCGAGCGGTTGTCACTCCTGTATATTGGACCTCAGACGAATATTTCTGCAATATGACGGTAAACAAATGAATTCGTTTTTAATTTTAGAGTCAAATGGCACCGTATCAATCTCAAGGCGACAGTGGACTCAAATGCTCGTGATTTTTTTGTTGGTATTTGGAATTGGATTACTTTTGTAAATTGTCGAATTTTTTGTTTTACATTGTAATCATTCGTACTGATACTAGATAGAAAGTACCAAATTAAAAAGAAATCTCGTTTTAGACGAATTAGGTGCACAGACATCATAGGTACTGGGTGCAATTTCACATCTTCATCGATTTGAGAAAATATTAATTTGCACAGTTTAATAAACTATTAAGAATGTACTGAAATCCAAGGAGTAAGTTCTGCTGTGACTTGTAATTTCGCATAAAGCGGTTAATAACGGTATGGCCGTACCCGCAAATAGGATATTTTAATGTGCATAAAAAATGAATCTGCGCAACGCTGTAGCGTTGCAGAATGGTTGAAACTTTTGTGCCATGCAAAGATCAGGTGCGGAAAGTTTTTCTGCGGAGTTGCAATAAAGCTTAAGCTTAAGACAATTTTTTGCTTTTAGGCTTAGGTATAAGCTCATTCTTACGTTTAGGTTTAGGGTTAGGAATATACTTGTACTACAGCTACGGGCCCATACTATACATATGTTAAACGTGTACTTTGTTCTCGGCGTGGTCGGCTATTATCACGCAATATGAAGATATATTAACTTTAAGCTTTTACATCAGAATAGTAGGAAGGTGAAATTGCAGAGACTTTTTTGTTGAGCGACTTATTACAAGACCAACCCGTAGAATCTTTTGTTTAGAAGATATAGCTAATTTATCAATATAATTAAAGCTGGAACGCCCCACATACATAATTTGGTAAGCGTTTCAGTATTTCTTTACATATTTGAAATGTAATGGAATGAACGTTTGCAAATTATTTACGATAGCTTTGTTTTAATAAACATGAAATATATTACGAAAGTTATACAACTAAATATATAGCGATGTTTCAAGCCTATCCAGTGCTGTATAAAACAAACGCGAGCCGAAATATGCCAAGTAGGGTTGCAAATGTTGCAACCACGTCGACAAACATTCATTATATGACACGTTATTTATGTTTATTTTCAATTAATAAACCAGACTTTGCTTCCTCTACGGTCATATTTATAGGAATATCTTGTCCGTTTTTGAAAGGGAAAGTTGCTGCGGCCGTAAAATGATTGGAAATTTCAGTGTGAATGTAAATTTGATTTCCCCATGTCCACATATATCGAAGTTTCAGTATGAAGCAATGCAAATTGCAAAGTATACTTTTAATAGGCAACGATTGTCGATGACAACACTTAGCATCAGGCTTAGAATTTTTCTGTGGAAAATTTAAAAAATTTTCTTGACGACCGATCTGATTCCGTGCAGCACCTTCTACAGCCACGTGCAATGGTGCAGCGCATATTATAGCCACAGCATGATGTTTTTATAGAAGAAAATAGAACTGTGGTTTGAGACAATATTGTGTCGCCGTCGTTATTTCAGTACAACAGCGGAATTAAAATGTAAAACGCAACGAGCTCAAGTTACATAAACATTGATTTTTAGTTTGCACATACAGTGAAGTAAAGTGATTTTTCGTTTGAATATCATTTAATTATTTCTTTCCGACTCGTGCACGTTACTGAGTTTATGTTGAGCAAATAAATTAATTAAATACAAGACTTTTAGTGACCTTCAAGCGAAAGCTCATTAGGTGAATGGCCCATGTTACTTTAAGGGGCGTCCAGATTGTTGGTAGGTCTATAAAAGCGTAGGTTTGGATTTTAGATTACATTTTTTGCTAAGGTTTAGGCTTAGGCTTAGGCTTAGACATAGGAATACGCTTAAATCTACTGTTACGGCCCTTAAAGTAACATTGGCCATGTGAATTATCTGTGTTTAATGACAATAAAAATTAGAAAAATTGAAAAAAAAAACATTTTTTATACAGACGTGACGCAAAATTTTGAGAAAAAATAGCCAGCATTGCGAGCGAAACGCCAAATGTAATTTTAGTACTAAAATGTTTAGCTGAGGTTCCTTTTTGGTTCATTTCTTTCAAACATGGCCAGCTTGATAAAACCACGAATGAATGGTACAAGATTTCACAACTCTTGGGGGATACCATATTTTGGTACAAGAATATACTGGCATGCATTAGAAAGCTTTTGACCGACCCCTTTAATCAGAAGGCGGTATTCTTGAAAGAACACAATGTGACTATGCTTGTTTGCGAAGTAAAAAACATTCACATAAAAACTTGTCTTTCCTTTGCAAGTTGCGGACGATTATTGCTTTAAAAACGGCTACAAATTTAAAAAAATTGTATGAACATGAGTCGTATTAAATTGAAACTTTGTATAACGATATGACAGGTCAATGTACAGAACAGGGCTAAAAGCTAGCTTGTACAAAAATCTCAACACTGAAAACGCAAAAATGTAAT
>JASANG010002030.1:0-11549 GCA_030248215.1 Enoplolaimus lenunculus
ATCACCAAAAAATTTTCTCAGGGCAAAAAATTGTAAGGTAGGAGGCACCTTACCATCTGATCACAAAAAAATTCTGCAACAAAAATTGTAAAAAATTGTAAGATAGGAACCTCACCATTTTTACACGAAAAAATTTCTGACGAGCGGCGTACGACATTTCTCGCACCCCCTCTGGATCTGCTAGTGGGTTTATTTGGTTGAAGGCCCCCAAAATTCCGTGATTGCGGCCTCTTTCGATGACCAAAATATTTTCCAAATTTTTTATTTAAAATCTTGTTACAGTGGGGGCCTCTCTTTGGGATAGGAACCCCCAAATTGGGGGTATTGAACGGTCGCTGCTCAGGCGATGACCAAAATTTCGTCGATACCGTAGATTCTCAGGTTATTGGGGGTATTGAAGGGTCACTGTCAGGCGCTGACCAAAATTTCGTCGATACCGTAGATTCTCAGGTCATTGGGGGTATTGAAGGGTCACTGTCAGGCGCTGACCAAAATTTCGTCGATACCGTAGATTCTCAGGTCATTGGGGGTATTGAAGGGTCGCTCCTCCGTCTCTGACCCAAATTTCCTAGACACCATCGACTCTCAGCATATCTTAAAACTTGTTCTAAGTGCTGTTTTAGCGTCAAACCAAAAATTTCCCGAATGAGTATATCCCTATACGCCCATGGTGACAGTCGCTAAAGAAGACAAGCTTGGATTACTGACAAAATAGAAGCCAGCAGTTGTGTCTTCATTGTACAATTTAAGCATACATCTTTACCATGTTCAAAACCGAACCTAACAAATTCTTACACGAAAAGCCTAAAATCAAACCAACCGGGCATAAAGATAGTGAAAAAAGCACATAACCCAAACCATTTTTACTCTGCTGAACACAGAAACTCACTGTGAGCCAGTCAGCATTCAAACTAAAACGCAATATTATAAGCTTAAAACCCGCAATGTCTTTGCGTTTTCTAAGCATCAATAATGCATAATGCAAATATATATACATATATATGTAGTATATATGTATAGATAAATATATATACACATATATTTAAATATATATACATAAAATATATCCTAGCACACCTATACCATTAGCAATTGGTGCATGGAATTAGAGACACGAGCAAATACATGAACTACACAACATAGAACGGAACATTTTACCCGTTGGGCATAGTAGCTTTTATTAAGAAATGCGGCCAATGTCAACAACAGGGGTGGCACAGTATTATAAGCCTATTCCTAAGCCTAAGCCTAAGCCTGAGCCTAAGCTTAAGCCTAAGCCTAAGCCTAAGCCTAAGCCAAGCAAAAAAAATTGTCTAAAGCTTAAACTTGCTCTATTCTAGTCCCACAGCAAAACGTACCGCACCTGATGTTTACATGGGCCAGAAATGCCTACAGCACTACGTGTTCGAAAGGACGAATAATAACACATAGTTCGGCGTTATATATAATGTCGGTTTTGTTGGGTGTTTCTGTGAACGCCGCGGTAGAGATACTGGGTAGCTATGTAGCCTCGATCTGATTATGCATGGAATAAAAGCCAAAAAACAACGTAAATCAGTACCAAGAATCTAGAATAAGTATTGTACGCGTTGGAAAAATCGGCCCATGTAAAGACCAGGGGCGGAACGTTTTTCTCTGGGACTAGAAAAGAGTAAGCGTAAGCTTAGACTAAATTTTTGCTTGGCTCAGGCTTAGGCTTAGGCTTCGGAATATACTTATAAAACTGTTGTTTACATTGGACGAAATATTTTACAAATTAACAGTGAACAACAATCTTTTCACTTGACCCGTCACTTATTGGCTAAGCTGTAGGCTTAGGCATGAAGCATCCGACTTGTCTGGAGGTATCCCATTGGCTAAAAGTGCAATTCTAAACCAGACACACATATAAATAACAATTTACTACACGCAATTGCCACCCACAGAATTTTATAGCATTCAAGAACACAACGAACTATTCGCCAAACAGCTTATGCACCAAAAGCATTGTGGCCATCTCAAACGGTCCGATTGACTGCAGGGTCGTATCGGAAAATTTTGGCCTTCCCTGGAAAAATTTTGGCCCCCATGGAAAGTTTTCAACCTTGCTTGTAAGTCAACGAAAGCCCTTGTATGCCTCTGCTGAGTGTTTTTTAGCCCATCTAGTACGGTGAGCTGGCTACGCGCCTGCGTATACAAGTAGAAATAGAGAGAAAACTTCTGGCCAAAAACTTCAAAAAAATGGCATCCTACAGGCTGTAGAATAACTTGCAGAGGTGAAAACAATTTTCATACTCAGTCTACGCGTTCGCTCACAAACAACTTTTAAGCAAAGTTTACTATTCACTGCAAAATGCTGGCCACGTCCCTGGAGTCGGATGAGAGAGAGACAGAGAGGAATTAAGATGTCTTGGGTGGACTTTAGAAATCGTATAGCACTATCTCATTGAGTAAGGGTACTGAAAGACTAACGCTTTATAGAAGACGTTTGACAGAAAACATGTTGACACGTTCTCCTGTATGGAAAAGTAGGTCATGTACGCCGGCCCCGTAATCAAAGATCAGGGCATGGGTGGTCTGAGACACCCTGACAGAGTTTTGGCCCCCTAGAAAATGTTCAAGCTTGCTTGTAAGTCATAGAAAACCTTGTATGCCCTCATGAAAATTTTTTAGCCCCACCTAGCAAAGTGAGTTGGCTACGAGCCTGCACCACATATGGGGGGTACCTTAGCCAGAACTAAATTTTGACAAATTTGTTTGACCTCGAGGACGTAGTTGATTATTCGTATAGTTTGTGTTGCGTTATGTAGCTATTTTAGTGTCCTTAAAAGGTATTTCGGAAGACTCTACTGTAGTGACCCGAATAAGAGGAGGCAATAAGAGGTGGATCCAGATTTTGAGTCTCAATCAATACGTGTCTGTATCTCGAATTAGAGACCGTTGGTAGATAGACATTATAATTAATCATTTAGAGTTTATAAAAATAGCCCAAAGTAGAACAATTGATTTTGACTACTTGCACCAGACGCTCATACAACTCGGTATAGTCTTTATTAATCCAAAAAGTTTAACGGACATGGACGTACTTCAGTCAGTTCTGACCAAAAGAAAAAATATAAAAAAGAAGGCTGTTGTGTCCAACTACCATTGGTTGAATTCAAAATAAGGCTGTTGTGTCCAACTACCATTGAGTTAGTATTCAACTCACCCATAGTCAACTCAACTCAGAGGGAGTTAAGGTCCACGGATATTAATTCAGAAGTAACTAATTCGCTAGCTGAATTGATTAATCAGAAATCAAAATAAGGCTGTTGTGTCCAACTACCATTGGTTGAATTCAAAATATATAACAGACCACAGACCGCAACCTAAATAACAGGGGTGTACCATCTCGATAAGCAAAATAAATATTAGCCTCCCTCTTCTTCGGATTTCTGCATGTGGCTATTTTACGTGTCCTGGGGGTATATATCAACCCTACATACCATTTGTGTACGACCCTCATCACAGCACATATTTGCTATCGAGGTTATTAAATTTTCATTGGCGAATTTAAAATTGAATTATAACCGCACAGCCCATAGCAGGCAAGACTGATTGAAAGCAGAAAATTTTTTAAGGTAGATATCATGGATAGTGACAGGGTACTACCGGATGCGCGACAAATGTTTTAGATGTGCAAAGCGGAACCCGGGATGAAACCAAATCTAACAGAAAACAATGCTGAAATTGCTGTTTTGTTTGAATTTTTAGAATTTTTATGAGATTCTATTTAGATATTAAGTTTTGGCTACTATACAGATTTCATATTAGACAAAGAAACACAAATAAAAAATTAGTATGGAAAACATCAGCTATTAAAGTTGCCGAAACCTACTGCAAATATTTTACAAGAGTTGGATGCCGGTTTTAGGTCGCATGTCGGAGGCTGAGCTCAGGTTTTACCCTGTTGTTGGTAAATCTGAGAACCCATTCGAAGAGCTATTTTTTGCCTATATTTAAAGGAATTGTGTCAAAAATATAACGCTATTTTAAACGCTAAACGCATCAAACGCTAAATTTCAATACACATCTTTTAGTGGAAAACTTTAAAGCGTACTGTTGTGACCGAATAGGAGGGGGACTGATATTCATCTACAGGACACTAGTTGTTCATTTTAGGGTTTTCCACTTTAGCAAAGATGCGTATTGAAATTTAGCGTTTGAAGCGTTTAGCGTTTAAAATAGCGTTTTATTTTTGACATGATGTATAATTATTAAAATGTAGGCAAAATGATTACTCTTCGAATGAATTCCGCGACCCTTCGTTACGGTATTCCTTATTACAACTATAAGTTGAATTATACGTTTATTTGTCTTTTACCAAAAGCTTCAGCGATAATGCAATGTTGTACCTAGGAATGTATTTTGTAAACTTTAAACTTAAGTATGCTTTAAAGTTTTGTATTCAACTATATTTGGACCGTAGTCTTTTTATGTCCTACGATAAGGGAAAATTGACATTTATAGACTCTAATTAGGGTTTAGGGACTCTATCCGGTTACGGACTCTTATTAGGGATACGGAATAAGAGGTTCACTACAGTAGCTAAATGATATTAAAACCAGTCGTAGTGGGACTACATTTATTGAGCGAAGCTCGAAGACATGTAAGCAATTAAGGTAATATGCAAATTAGTTATTAGCTAACTTTTTATTTGTCGGTTTTGGAGGTTTGTAAGCAATTAACTCAGTTTCATCGCACCAAAAAAACCTTCAGTAAACCCTAATAATTATTGAAATAATTTAAAAAGTCCTAGTTTTGTCTTGTCAATTAAGCTAATATGCAAATTAGCTATTAGCTAACTATTCAATTTTCGGTTTTGGAGGTTTGTACACAATTTATTCAAATTCCTCGCACCTAAAACCCTTTAGTGCTTAAATTATATTGCTTTTAACCTTTATAATTAGTGAAATATTTTTAAAAGTCCTAAATTAGGCTCATAAACTATGATAATATGCAAATTATCTATTAGCTAACTGCTCAATTATCGGTTTTGGAGGTTTGTAAACAGTCTATGTAGATTTCTCGCACCCAAAAACCCTTTAATGCTAAAATTAGATTGCTTCTAACTGTAATAATTAGTGAAATACTGTGAAAAGTCCTAATTTAGGCTTAATTAATTATGCAAATTAGCCTGTAGCTAATAAACGGCTTAAAATCTTTAAACCCCAATGCGAGGTTAACACTCCAGTATAATTGGCTTTCAAACAAAAAAAGTTTATCAAAATCGACTGAGTCGCGCCTGAGATTCTTTTCGGACGGACAGACGGACGGACGGACATCCACCTTTTGACCCCCAAGTACAAAACATAAAACGCTTCGCGATACTTTGAGCTTCGCTCGAAGTTTCATTTCGCTCAAAAACTCTTTTTAGCGTTTGTCAAAACGTTTTTATAAAATGAAACATTCTCAGACGGCCTCAACTGACACAACTGAGTATTCCTCGCTCCAAACCCAGCATACAAGATCGCCTACGATAGATTTTCTACACAAGTCTTATCGCCTCTAGGGCTACGACCAAAAATTTTAGTCATATTCATTGCCAAAAAAACCTGTCATACCTCAAAAATGCAATAGTCCATTAGCATACACTCTCCGCTAACGTACCATATTAATGTTAAAATTAATATTATCGACAAAAACAACGAAATATACGCTAGTTCTTTGAGTTTCATATAAAATTATGTTGCTTTTCAGTACTGAATATACGTCAAAATGATTAAAAATTGTCTACAGCCTGCATTTTGGTTTTGTATCATAGTTAAAAACCTATAGAAAATACTCTAGAGACAATAAAGATTGTTAAAATTGCTGAAAGCCAGTGCTAACGGAAATAGAAACGGACGGTGATCAAAATAAACAAAAATTGAAGTATAAAAACAGTACAAACATGTTTTTTGCCAGAAAAGTGGAAGTTAGCTTAGTAACGTCATACGCAAGGTATTCGTGCATCATGGTTGACACATGTTTACCTATTTCCATCTCCAGGTCGTACAGAGGCGCACTAACGGTATACCAAATGGCAATCAATTCTATGAAACGCAGAGACCATGCATAGAACAGGGCCGGATCGTTTTCCGGAGGGGCTATAATAGAGTCAGTTTAAGGTTTAGATTAATTTTTTGCTTCAACTTAGGCTTAGGAATAGGCTCATTCATACGCTTAGACTTAGGCTTAGGAATGTGCTTATACTACTGTTTCGGCTCTATTCTACAACACATGGGCCAAGCGTAGTTGACCTCAACTGCAATTTTATGTTGCCGATGCCGACGTAACTCCCGATATCTCAAAAAGTGTGTAAACCGAATAATAGGGAGGCTAATAGGAGGTTTTGAATCTCTATAATCAGGAGTCTGCAACTCCAGTTCAGCGCAAAATTAAAATATTGAGTCACAGGTTAAACTTGTAGTATAACGGAACTTAACCGAGTCGGGGTGCGGGTACCCTCTAAAAGAAGCACAATGTACATCACAGTCCCTCCTCTACTTTGGATCACTACAGTACTGCATTCCACGGATTTTTTGTTGCCAAAATTTCCCATTAAACTATATAAAAACCGCAGTACTTCGGAACAATTTGACATTCAGTGGCAGCTTAAATAAGGTGCCTATATACAAACGTTTCGCTCATTAAATACAGTCAAATTTATTAATATTTCAAACAGACTAGTTAGTTTAGATTAAAACATACAAAACTTTAGGAGTCCTGGCATAAATCACAGATACCATGCAATAAAAATGACGAACCACAGCGAGATAAATAATCATTTACTTACGCGAATACCAAGATTTTCTTAAAATATTTATCCAAAACAATGAGTTCATAAAGCCAGAATTATACAATTCAAATATTTAAAATTTACAGCTTAACTGTCGTGTTAACCTAACCATTCTGTTCTAAGATTCCCAGCAGAGTTCCATGATTTTAGGATAATGTGTGCCGTAAAACCGTAGTATACGCAATTTCCTACACTGTAAATTCCAATGAGCTAATTAATCAACTCAGACGGAAAGTTAGTTATTTGTGAGTTTAGTAACAGCAAACTTTAAACACTCAGAGTTGAGTTGATTCTCACTTTGAGTTCAGTTGACTCCGGGAGAGGTGATGAATTAAATCAGAATCAGTTGACTTAACTCAGAATTGTGAGCTCTGATAATCCCAACTCAGACTGAGTGATTCAACTTATTCTGAGTTAAAATTAACTCACTCGAATTTGCAGTGTAAGTATAAACTTAAGACACAGCAAAACAACCTATTCTAAAGCTTAAGCTTACTCGATTGCAGCTCCGCGAGAAAACGGTTCGGACCAGAACTAAACATGACCCCATGATTACGACTATTCAATATACCGTTGTATGGATGGCAGTACAAAAAATGTCAAACCTTATGCTCACAAGCATAATTGCATACGATATACAACAATGAAAACAGATAACAAAATCAACCGTGAAAGATTCAGTACTGCAAGATGAGTGAGTGGTCCACACAAGAATGCCATTAAATATATCGCAGAAAATACGGTCACCCTTGGCCGCAACAAACCCACAATCCACGAAAATTTTCCGATGGTATAACCCTGGGAACCTGACAAATTTTTTAACTCTCACAAAAAATTGGTTGCATAATATTGTTTCGCACCGTCAAAGCGGGCAAACCAATGTCGATTCGTGCTTGTTACCCTAAGGGACCTTGCCCTCACCCAAAAAAACTCGCTCACCTTGCAGTTTAATTCGTTTTCGACTCAAAGTTCACAACCGCCTACACTGATGTCGATCTTTATTGAATGCGAACTAATCTAAACGCAGTATCCGACTGAATTGTTAAGAAAAATGGACCTTCGAGCGCAGGCCTAAACGTTTGAGGCATAACGTTGTAAACACCGGACGGAACACGTTCAAGGTTCATCACACAAAACCCTGACCTGAAATTCAAAATTGAATGAAAACAGTATAATCACATTGCTAACTGGATTAAGGTATTTAAAATTAAACTGAAAATAACATTTATTTTACTTTAGACAACGTTTGGCACTAGTACATACAACGTAGCTCAGGTTATAGAATAAAGAACAAAAAGGTTAAAATCCTACTGATAGAGTGTTCTTGACGTTCATCAGTACAAATTTTACGGTTTTACAAGCTAAAAATTACACCTTGAGCCATTGGATAAGTGGCAGAAATGAAAATGGGGCGGCCTTAGGCCGCCCCGCTTTACGATGGATTTATTTCTAGTCGCTTCCATGGCACCTCATGAAACGTCCGGGCCCAACCGGTAAACAGCATTTCAGTGATTTTTATGTTGATTTCCATGCACGACTTTTAGTCTTTCACTACAATTTTGAACTTAATTTATGAAAAAGCTCACCAGAAAAATTCAGTAGCTCATACAAAATTTTTTTGGTATTCAGTCTGTCGAAAAAGAATTTTTCAGCACGTTAAACCTTTCTAAAACCCTATGCACACGTGCAAGTTTTTGCTGCGAGAACTTGCATCTGCAATTTCTACTTGCAATATTCGTCTAAAATCGCATTCGAAAAACTTGCAGCTGCAAATATAATTCATTAAAAATCATAGTTAGGATTTTAGTTCACGCGTGTCAATAACCATGCAAGTTCACTGAATTTAATGCAGCCGCTTTCTCATTGGCTGATGAAAAAACGCAAGTTCTGTGTACAATTCGCACCTGCAAGCTCTCGCAGCAAAAAGTTGCACGTGTGAATAAAGCTTAAGCAGAGAAAAGTTTCATCTTCCGATTTTTGCACCATTGTTGGCCCACATCGGGTGGATAATATCCGACCCACTTCCATCGCTGCACCTTTCCGAAGCTATTAATTACTGGCTACGCTTTTGCGCTGGGTACTAAAACCATTGCTGTGGAAAGGTCCACCACCCAAAGGAGCCACACTGATTACTTTCGTGAACATATATTTCCACTCACCTGAAAGCTTTTGTTGTTTGCTTCGCATACGCCTTCCCGTGCTTCGAATTAACCTGAGTTACATCCATTCCAACGCTGTACTGCCTAACAACAAAACAAAATACGAATAAATTCCTCGCAGAATTACGATTTTTGAGTCTACAGTTTACCCCAACACATCCGGTATCACGAGTCACGGTGCAACCGGATATTCAACTCTGGCAAAAAATCAACATCCAGTTTCGTGGCGCTAATATTCTACACTGCCGAATATTTTATCGCTGAAAAGTATACGATAACTTTATATTAATCTATTATTTATGGCTAAACTAAAAAATATTTCGCCGCGACTTTTGTCCGAAATCATAGAAATAAATATGCTAAGATACTACTCAGTTATTAGAAAAATCCTTGCAGGATAAACCTGTAACCAATTCTTGACAGTTATAACACTAAATTCGCGTGATTAAGTTATACTTTTTTTCGAAATATACACTTAAATATCCGGTTGAAGCAACAGACGAAGCCGGATATTAAAACGTCCGGCACCGGTATTTTTCGGTGTCCGGTTGTACTCTGTCCAGTATCTTCTCGATGCTTCCCAGCCTTTTACTTTGGGCCTTTGATATCGATCAAAAAGAAATTATCATCGTCAACTCCAGCATCGAATGTGAGCTGATAAATTGGATTGTTCGGATACGTATCGCGATAGTTTGAACATCCGCCCGCAGTTCGGCCTTTCCATTCGCCATTTTCCTAAAATAAACATCAATAAATTTAAGCATTTCTCAAAATTATATATCGACTATCAGTGTATTAAATGTATTCTGGCAAATATAAATCAACAAAAAACAAATAAATGCTTGTACGTATTTTTGTATATAAAATAAACAAATAATATACTGTATTTGTGCAAATAAAAATTCCAAAACAAATTCACATTCAAAAATTAGAAAAGTCAACAACAACGTTTACTGAAAAATATTAATTTTCATCCGATTTCTGTCTCACATTTTAAACCTCCAGCCACTTCGTTTAAATCTCCAGCCGTTTGAGCATTATGACCAAATCAAAAGCCAAAAATCTTCATTACACAAACAAGGGCATCCTACAGCCATGCTCTCTACTCATATGTGTCAAATTTCGCTCACCTTAACACGATGCTTGTAGATATTTTGAATTTTGTTCAATTTGAACGGAACCGTACTATAAACCCGTAGTGTATATCGAATTGTTTTGCTTTTTTCAAACTGCGACACTACCAGCGTATACGCTTGTCCAGTGCCGTTTGCGGACGTCGAACAACTGTTTGGATCTGAGCGGGTTGATGAATTGACAACCATTTTGCACAAATAATGCGGACTATTGATGCGTGTGCCGTCAATATAAGGTGGCGGATCAACTAAATTCAAACAAAATTGATATTAGCACTAAAATGCATGTCTCGTTTCAGTTTCACTATTGCATGACCAGGGTCAGATCGATTCTGTTGAAAGCGCAACTGGATCACAGCGTGACTATAGTGGACAAAAATTCATTAGCGTCAATTTGACCCTGACACTGGTGTAAATTATACTTTAAAAATCTAAAAGTTGTAAACAATTTTTGTGTTTGCAGAATCGTGGTAAAAAAAGCGACAAGGAGGTTTAACTAAGGTCTGTCAGATTTGGCCGAGCTCAAATTTGGATGGAACAATCTCCCTGCCACTAAAGAAACCTCAGATTCGCAACAATGGTACGCTATTTAGCATCAGCAGCTAAAAACAATTAATAAACTGATTAGTACAATTTCGCCACAAAACGTAATTTTGATATTAAATACGAACGGGAACACGAACAATAGTTGTCGACATTTAAAATATAATTATACTCATATTAATTACAGCGCCTTAGAAATTGCAAATTTTTGTACTGCTTTATCCGCGATAGTTTTGTTGTTAAGATTCATTTGGCCGTCAACTAGTGTTCTTGTTTAGTAGCCCAAAACTTACAAGGGTAAAAGATTCGTTTGCCGTCAGTTTTGTATACAAGAACTGTGATATATTCGGTGTTATTTGCAAAATCATTCTAAAATTGTAAACATCGCTTTAGTAAAGATATATAAGTAATTTTATAATAATGACTTTGCAGCGAACTCAAGAACGTGTATATTTCGCTCCAAACAAAATTTGGAGCAATAATACTTAAGGGCTTCAAATGCGTTCACCCATCAACTTACTAACCAGGCTAAAACTTACTGAAGCTTTCAATTAAAGTCAATAAACGTTCAAAAAATAAGCACAGCAATCCGACTTTACACAACAAAGAACAAAACGTTACGTATAAACTCAGAGCATAATAGGAACCGTCGGTTGGTGCGGGAAAACAGAGAACAGTTTGTACGATGAACTTTATTCTTTCGACAAATCAACGGAAACGTTCAAGGCCAACAGCAAAACAAAATTACAAAATTTGGACCATTTTAAGGACTAGGATGGTTGGCTTCCAATTGCAATAGCAGCTCCTACTCCAATTTCTGCATTAGTTCATTCATCTACTTTAGTAACTGGCACAGGTAAATGTTAAAGGCAAAGGTGAAGTTAATTCTTTTGACAAATCAACGGAAATCTAAAC
>JASANG010000062.1:0-11535 GCA_030248215.1 Enoplolaimus lenunculus
GCACAACCCAAAGGCATTAATTGGCATTTGTACAATCCACAGAAGGCGATAAATGCAGTTTTTTCTTGATCTTCAGGCTGCATAAATACTTGGTAGTACCAGCTCATTCAAGCTAACGTTTGTAAAAATTTTGCTTAACCTAAATAGTATAATAGGTTACTGCAATTCGGTAGGGGATACGTGTCCTTTTTTACTTTATTTAGTGTACGAAAGTTGATGCAAAATCTAGTTGTTCCGTCTTTCTTTGGAACTAGTACAACCGTGCTAGTCCAGAGTTAGCGAAACGGTTGTATTACACCTATCTCCAGTATTTTATTGACATGAGTTTGAGTAGTTTATTTGTCTGCTTCAGAAGTTCTGTAGGGTCTGCTTTTAAACGAGCCTTTCTACTCTGGTGTAGATGGTGTTATGTTACTAAGCCTGCAAGTCCTAGGTCATAGTCACATACGACAAACGCCAATTCATACTAGACAGAAGCTACCGTTTAATTTTTCTTTTTCCTGACTGTAGCTTCCTGCTGAATTATAAGCTTGTAAGTTGTTGTTCAACGGTATTAGTTTTTTCATTTGTGGTAACTTTATCGTTCTAAGCTGTGAACACGGTGTGAAAATTACCGTAGAGGCGATGCTGTACCATGTGACCCTATTCCGACGTGTAAGGGTTTCCATGCTATATTAGTACCTTATTAAAACTAGGCTAACTGGTTCTAAATTTTACAAAACGCACTGGCGTTTCACAGTGTGCATCGGTAAGCACGTCATACCCCGATAATTTACGTTTAGCCAACCTTTGTGTCTAAGGTTCGATAAAGTACGTACAACAAACATTTGCGCTTAAAGTACTTTATGTTCTCGGTTAGTCTAACTGCACAAGCTTTATGCTGGGCGGTCTCCCGTGGGATATTTGGCAGAATTAGTGTGCGGTTTAGGAAGTCCAAGCAATTTTGAATAGAAGATTCCAAAATTAACGTGTGACGTAAGTTTGTACCGAACAAACATGTTATTTTCCTCTCAACCACTTCAGCTGGAATAAGGAATTTACACGTTTCTGTACCACAAATTGATTTTGGTGGCCAAATTGATGTGTCTTTTCCAGAAACCTCTATAACAGCCCAAGAAGGTTTCCTTACTGTTTACGTATACAACGTTTGTTCGTTCGGTTTCAGTATATCTGGCAATTCCGGTGTGAATTTCTTCTAAACGCTGGAAAAAATCTCTTTGCAGGTGATTTTTTAAATGTAGTTTTTGTGGTATGCATTTTTGAAACAGTCGTCTTTTATAGCCTATATGTACGAAACTAATAATTGATAGCACAAGGCCTATAATAACTATTAGATTTATAACAATTTGTACGTCAACGTCGTAAGCCATTGACTAAACTTATAGTGTCGGTAGTAACATGAAATATTCTGAGAACTGTGTTACCATAACTCTGGCCCAAGTATTGAATATGGTCGGACCGTTTTCCCGGAGGGGCTATAATAGATCAGTTTAAGCTTTAAACTAATTTTTTTGCTTAGGTTTAGGCTTAGGCTTAGGAATAGGCTCATCCATACGCTTAGGCTTAGGCTTAGGCTAAGGCTTAGGAATATGCTTATACTACTGTTCTGGCCTGTTCTATGATGGATCGTAAAACATTCCTGCTGAGTAATTAACACGTTTGTCTAATTGTGTTTGTGTGTTGCTGTAACGTTGCCTTTCGTTAAACAGTTGGCAGATATAAGGAGGTAGCTTGAAGTGTGTCCTGAAACAATTGAGCTAGCATTAAGAAAAACATCTAAATTGTGCAGTTCACAACAGATTCAATGGTACTTGAGATACATGAATTTCCTTCCCTGTAAAAAGCCAATGATTTAAGTTGACAGTTATGGGTTATCCACGTTATACTGTCTACGCTACTGTAAAATATTGTATCCACATTCGAGCCCCTAAGTTCGTAATTGCAGTGTCACTATGTGTACAACGACTGACAAGAGAGTACCTCTGAACGGCGTATACTTTGACACACTATCGCACATACAGACCACTTTGTCAATACCTTATAGAAAGGACATTTGTTTTGACAGGTATGTACTCATAACAGGTTCAGTTCAAGTTGTTGTCCCAATTAAAATGCGTCACTTCGATAGGTAGATAGTGCCACACAAGGAGAGCTTCGCCTGCTATAACTGCATGTAAGTTATCCCGCTGAAGTAAAACTCGTAATCCCAATGTGGCATCTAGTGTTATTATAATTGTTCTATTAATATAGGTAGATGTCCTTCCTGATTAGCACACAGTTCTTGTCACTTGTGTTTAATCATTGAAACACGGTAGTGTTTTCAATATATGTTTCAAGCCTCGAGAATGCACGCTTTTTGAAAGTTTTGCAGAATGTTCTCTGCAGGAAAGCAGAGCTGGAATAAGGTAATTTACGTATAGAATATCCTAATTAGCCGCTTCGACACCATACACAAATTGGACAGCTAAACGTTTCATTTAAGTTGTTATTAAAAGTTTGACTTTGTAATTTTTCGAAAAATTGTATTATAAATATGTAATTACCATAGCTAGTCCATATTATTGTGTGATGCTAATGACAACGTGCAATAGATTACGTGTCACTTCAATGTTTGTTCTAATGAAATTGCTAACTAAGACAGTTTGAGCGCCAGCAGAACATGTTCTTTGAAATATTTAGCAACGTTTGAATTGTATTTTCTTGATGAATAGCTTAAATATGTCACGACACAGAACACAATTTGGAAAAGTTTCTCGACTTTACATAATCAAATTGTCATGGTAAAGATAGCTAAAACAGTCGAGCACGTATGCGTGACAATTTTTTCGATAATCAATAGACGCAATTAGTAATCTTGCAATATTGAAATATTTACCAATCAAGTTTTAGAAACATAATATTTTAAAACTCAAACAATATCCTCTTCCAATGAAGAATGCTAGATTAGATCACTTATAACCTGAACATTGTAAAACCCAACAAAGGCTAAAATTAAGCTGATAGGTGATTTCCCTTGGGCCCATATGTTTCTTGTTTCGCTGACCGTAAGCGTGTTAACACTGAAAGACAGCCGTCAAAGATATAGATGACAACTATTTTCATAGAAGTTATGCAGCTAATATTATAAGCATTACCTACTGATCTATGGTCTACCTAACCCTTGTTTAAACTCTTTTACATGCTTCAAGCGAAACATATCACAATCTGTCCCTTCTGGGGGCACTTTTACCTAGTGTAATATTTTTGACCGTTTGTAACGAGCAGTTTTTGCAGAGATTCAAGCTGTATATAATTGACGGAATGAAATACGATAGCAACTCCTTCGACTGTCTCATACACTATGCCTTTTGTGCATCGGCTGTTTTCAGTGGCAATGTTTGTAAGTTCAAATGCTCATTGAACTTTATCGATAATAATGTGATTTTTTAATTTTTCCTGTGTATGTACCATGCTTTGGTAATTAACATAAAAGTACTGGCGAACAATTTTTGATCCAGACGTAGGTTACTGTCACTGTTTGACAATAATCATTTGAGGTAGTGCACGCACTAAGATCCCGTAAACTACTAACTAAACCAATGTCATTGAATGTGGCGGGTTAACAAACATCTAAGATAAAGTTCTCAACTAACTGGCAGAAACTATAGCAGCACAACTTGTATTTCGCATTTAAAGTTTGCATAGTAAACCAGGTGGTTGGAGTTGTCTGTGTGCGCGTCGTATTTCTATATACCTTGTTAATGCGAGCGATTTTGCAAGTGATAATATCAGGTGGTTTTTCATAAGCTGTCTGAAACGATCCACTTTTCAACCGAAAAACCAGCGTTAGTACAAATTGTTCTTTGTATAATAGAACATTTCCATGTGGTCCTTATGATTGGTTCGGCTCTACGTGTAACAAGCTTAATATTGATATCTTTTACTTCCGCAACATGAGGATTAACGCATGTGAGTGTTTGAGGCATTGCTACGGCGTGACCCTCTTTTTTACCTTGACAATGGTTATATGCACCGCAATGACCTAAATGAAAACAGTAGTAAATAAGTAGGCATTATGAGTATTAAGCTACATTTGTTGTTGGCAGGAAAGAATTAAAAAATTTTTGTGTGTACTTCTAGTATGTGAACTCACATCTACTAGGAATAATGGCGGCCCACCTTCACTTATCCGTTGTAAGTGAAAGTTTCATTCTCTGCTTGTAAAGTCTCCAAGTTTGTATCCAAGTTGGTAGTATTGATTTCTACTGGGTCTTTTTGGCGTCGTTGTGCAATCATTCTATTACTCTATTTTTATATTCATCTTTCGGTTCGATCGTAGCTACCACTGCACCATCTTCTATTTATGAAACACGTCGGTCCGTTTTATTTGTAAACTGGTGTGTATAACCTGTTGAGTTTCGATTGAATCCTTCAAGGCCGCTTTAATAACTGAATTTCCGATTATGTGTCATAGCGTTAGCATTTGTTTCATTCGCTGTATTATGTAGTCTTGACGTTATAACTGGGGCAGCCCGGAATACGTTTTGTCCATGTTCATTCGACGTCAACATAAAATGTTGTGATCTGAATAGCGGTTATGAAGAAACAATTTGAATGTCACGTGACATTGGTTTACAAATCCCTAATCTCAGGTAATCATCGTATACAAACAACTATATGTCACACGGTACCACGGGTCATTTATGCGAATATCATAGGATATTCCGAAATTGTATCGAAAACGTAACTTGTTCGCGCGAATAATACAATGAAAAGACAGATAACGTAGCTTGGAGTGCTTTTCAATACTGAATTAGTTTCTTTTTTCTGTTTCTGGCGGAAATTTTGCCTAAATATGTTCTAAGTACAAAAAATTAACATTTTAAATTTTTGCATCGTATGGTATTCTACAGGACATTCAGGCTAGTTTACCATAACCTTGCAGACATTTTCAAACATATCATATGATATTGGCGGACACATTTCATATATCGTATGATATGGCAGTACAAACAGTGAATGTCACATCACGATAGCAGACAATTCATATTTTTTGAATTCGATAGCGCATTGACGTGCAGACAAAATGTCACCCGTTATTGTAATAGGGACAAAACGTGTTCTAGGTTGACCCAGTAATAACGTGTACCGCGCATTAGTTTCGAAAACTCTGTGCTGTGCTTTCTCTTTTTCAGCAAGTTTGTTTGCGTCCTCCAGTGATTCAAGTTCCTTAGACAAAGTAATTTTTTCATTCTCCGGGCACGTAAGTCTTCAATGAAAAATCGCATGCAAATGCATCTCGCGTAGGTTCGTCTATATAAGGCTATGCGCTACGTGCGAGCACCTTAATAGTTTGCCCGTAGTCCCCTACGCCTTCTGTATTTAATTGGTTGCGATATACTAATTCATTTCTTTTAAGTTTGGCGGTTAGCGCTGTGTAAAACTACGCTTTGTGACATCAAGTAATCCGCGATAACATTCAAGTGCTGTGCCTCTTAAGCATGCTGTTAGCACTTTAGTTGTTCGAACCTCATTCCAAATGTTGGCTTTGGCTACGAGCTCAAAAAGTTCAAACCACTGTTTAAAATCTTCCCCTATTTTTCCATGATATAGTGCAAAGCCGGTTTGGTATGTGACAGATGTGCTTGAAGTAGTATCTAAATCTGTAATCTGCTCCTGGAGTACAGAAACATTTTATTTGTCTCTGTTTGAGTACGCAAAAGGCGAGAAATTTCCCGATTTTGGTTAGGCCAGGGCGGTTAAAAATTAACTGGTGTTAAGAGATGTTCCGGTGGGCACAAAACGGTAAAGGTTTGGCGCGAGGTGCGCTCCAGAGAAGAACAAAGGTACGTTCGAAGGCTTCTGGAGGCGCCCAGAAGACTTCCTGGAACTAAACGGACTTGGATTTGAAACACGTATTAAAGTAGTTCGTTTTATTTATTGAGCTTGTTAGTACAGTTAAATTAATGGTGGTTTACATTAATATGTGTAAGCAATGCGGAAATTCTAAGCTTCAATAGACGCTTGTTGATGACATTTTTTGGAAGGATGTGTGCCATCAATAAACCCATCGAAACTGAGCAATAATTGTAAAACGATCAGAACGAAAATATTAGCAAAAACCCTGTTATACAGACACCAGAATATGGCCACCACAGTACGTTGGTAAAGTAAGAGTAAACAGTCAATTGCACTGAAGTAACACAAAAACTCTAGCTAGTCATAATGTTCTATCGGGGCTTATTTACATGCACCCGTTGAAGATTTAACCTTCGCATTCTACATTTTGCAACAGTTTTGTGCTACCAGTTTTACAACTTTCCCACTTCATATTTCATAAAAAATCAATTATAAAAATAATTTCCATTTTGCAGCCTATTAAACTCCGAACAATGTCTATTCATTTCTCGTTTATACAATTCCAAATTTAGCACATGTGATTATCACTGGAAGTTGCACTGGCACCATACGGTTCATAAAGGTTGTCTCTAACTCCCGTTATGAGTAGAAGACAAAAAGGTACCTAGCGCACAATTGATAACGTGAACCCTGCCTTCCCTTTCCATGGCCGATATACACTTTAAAGTCACAATTTATTCGCGCGATACACATTTTCAATGTATCGGTTCTTATCGCTATTGGTATGCTAATATGAAGGCGGATATAGTAATTGCGTTTTGAGTGTCGATTGAAACGCAACCTTTAATTGAAATATACCCTCATCCACCAATAGTTCCGGCTGTGACCTGATAATGTAGTATCCACCTTTAATGTTTGCTATTCGGTTGCACCCCGCAGTTTATCACTCATTTTATTTAAAAACACTGTAATGGATACGTATATTCCTACTGCCTATACAGACAACTTTTTTGTAATGTTGGAAAGAAGAAACTTCAGCCTGATCCATTTATTATACTGACATTTGTTTCAACTGAAACTTGACTACATCCTTATAATCCGATAGAAGTCACCTAAAATTGGAAACATACAGTGTTATTGATAGTTCAGCAACCATTTGATCCGGCCGTTTTTGCGTTTCACCATTGATAATTTCATGACCGCCAAACGGGATGATCTGAAAGTATAAGATTTTTTATATATATTAACGGTCTCAGACGTTGTTTTACTAGTCTATAATGGGTAATAATCTAATAATGCGCGCATTCCTGTAAAAAATTGTCCATATCTTGGTAAGAATAAGAACCCGTTATTTTAAAAAATTCTGCTAAATGGATGATATAAATATACATACTGAACGAAATGCGGTCGTACATTTGTTTTCCCTACCTAGAGACCCATTTTGTCACTATCCGCTTCGAACACTATCAGGACAAACCCGCTATGTCATTGTCTGAATTTTAGACAATGGATATGGTCTAGAAGGCAAGATTTGCTTGTCCTGACTCATTATCGGAAACTGTTTTTGTCACGGACTACCTGTGCAGCAGAGTACAAACGAAGCTCTGCCTCCGACTCCGGCTCCAACAGAAAATCGTCCTCCGACTAGGCTCCGGTAGAATTTTTGCCGGAGGTTTCGTCAATTTTGGTAGTGAAATGTTGCATAATTTAACAAAATTATTTGTTTGACGCGTTTTGTTTCAACTTTTGGCAGAAGTCTGAGGAAAGAATTGCCGATATTTCGTTAAAAATACACGTCAACTAAACGATCTAACAACACATTACAGATATTCGCTAAAATTAACAAATTAAACATCATTTTAGCTACCTAATATTACCCTACCTCCGGTTCCGGCTCCGGCAAGTGTTGATGACCTCTGGCTACGGCTCCGGTATTTTTAACCTCCGCTTGCACCCTGCTGTGCAGCACGGAATTGTCCCTAATTCCTTGGGACTTAAATTTTTGAAATGCAATGTGTGTTTACACATGTTTGTACGCATTGCATACATGTGTGTTTATTGTGGAAGTCATTATATAACGGAGGCATTCCGATCACGTTTTGTCACACGTTGATTCGACATCAACACATTGCTATACGAAGCACTGGCGCACAGGTCATCCCAGCATAAAAATGTTCGAATGACACGTGACACTATCAGACAAAATGATGAATATCATATGATATTCCAGAAACAGCATATATGATATGATATTCAGCAAGACAGATGCGCTGTTTCGTATATTTTGCTATACAGTCTAAGTGTATCATATGATATTCCATTATGCTGTTTAAGACGTATAATAAGACAGTCCGCAAAAAGTCGAATATTCCTGCCAAAATTTGAATTTTCCTACCAAAATTTAAATTTTCCTGCCAAAAATTGAGTTTCCCCCAAAATTTGAATTTTCCTCCAAAATTTGAATTTTACCGCCAAAAATATTTTTGCGCCAAAATTTGCATTTCCCATTATATTAATAGTATGGCATTTACATTATCTCCTAATATCATATGATACTAACGGCACATGTCTGTTAGTATAATATGATATTCCGCCATACGCAAATCTTGTTATGTAACTGACTCAGTAGACATTTTTTATGATCATATGATATTGACATACGATGTAGGGAATATCTGATATCGAAAGACAAAACGTGATCGGCACATTATGGTAGCTGACAACTACTGTTTTTGGAATATTATATTTGGATATAGCGCAGACAAAATGTTACTCAATATGTAGAATGACGCAAAACGTGACCCGAGATGCCCCTTTATAACGTGAAACTATAATGTGATCCGTTATGAATGTCAGAACCGTCCCTTGCCTCTGGCCGAATGTGTTCTTTTAACGCCGCCAATTGTCAATTATGGACACTTTGTTTATACTCTGAACAGGCTTTTAATTAACAATTTTTACCAAGCCTGGCAGCATCATATACCAAAAGAGCAATATACAACACATCGGTTTCTATAGGAAATTAACGATTCACTGAAAAGCACTTTGAAGATTAATTCAGTATGTTGAAAACAACAAACAAGTACACTTGGCTCTTCTGTCCAAAAAGTAGGTGCTGGGATAATTTAAGCCGCTGCATAAGGTAGTTGAATTTTCTAAACCCATGTTTATTAATTAAGCATAAACCTTCAAGACGGAGTCTTGCCCATCTTTCTTGCGTGCTTTGAAGACTTCGCCAGAAATGCCCTCGCAGATTTTTTTGATCGTGGTAGAATAAAGCCTGAAACAAGTAATAAAATTTTATACAAGAATTTTGTTCTGTGAAAATAAAGTTTACAATACCAACCTCAAAAAGAGCACAACCCATAAAAAGTTGGTTACATAACAACACTCGACGATTTTACTTCAAAAGGAGCACATCAGAAAGCTTTGTGATAAACCGGTCAGGCAGAATATATTTGCAGCTGTCTTATTTTTAATGGCTGCAATTTTAGCAGTACAAACTTGCGCAAGGCTGGTAGACAGTGCTCGTTCTGGCTACATCTATTGATAATACATATTCCCGTTCAAGTCGTCAAGAAACACTAGAGATCACCGAAAAACAGATGTAATGTTTTAGCAGGAAGCGTTGGCTCTTACGATGCATTTAAGTATTCGGTAAAGTCGAGTGGGCGCTCTTGTCTGCACAGTTTGAGCAGTTGTTCTTCGTCATTGCGATTTGCAGCCTAAATAACAAAGCAGAAGAAAACATAATTTTTCACCTAACGGCCACACCGTCAAAAGATAAAAGTGTCTGAATTTGAGTGCGGAAATTAAGTTTCGCAGAAAAAATTGTTTTCCAGTTACGGTGAACCCAATTAAATCCCATTGGAATAAACCAATTATCAAACTACCAGGGTTCCATCTAGAATTTTTGTTCAGGCCGGAACGCTTTAACAAGAAGTTTTAAGATATTGTGGCAAACAGTTAATATGTAATCCTTTAAGCACACGGAATTTTGTATTTGAAAGATATTAATTTCAGCTTCAGCCCGATTGTTATTGCTAAGTTGTAAAACTAAAAACCTGACGTGTGATTTTGTAAGATTGCTAAAAATTTGAAGATAAGACAACCAAAAAATCACTTAAGGCACGTTTAAACCTAGTTTTTTGATTATAATGGCATTGGCATCGAAATTTCAACCGGATTCGAAGTCGAAATCTCGGCACTAGTAATTTTCATACACATACTACTTTTTGTAACGAAAACAGTAAACAAAATGGCAAAATTTGCACACCGATTATATCTGAAATCATAATTGGAAAAATTTGAAACGGGTTTCGAATCAAAATTGTAAAAAGAATCCGAATCCTCTTTATCAGCATTGGCGCCAAAAAACAGACATGTGCGAACAACCACTGTTCAGGAGCGCCAGAAAATTAGTAAAATTCAGTTTTCTCAATTTTTAGTCCAAGAATAAGTTGAAAGTCGAGTAAAGTAAAACTATATATACTAAAGTGTTATAAATACGGACATGTAATGAATTATTTACGTTATAATGTTCGCGCTAATGTGAAAATTTGTCTAACCACCAGAAGAAGCTGTGTACAAAACAAAGCTAAAACTAGCGTGTTAGGCACATTTTTCTGCCTTACGTAGATACTAGCTGTCTCGACACTGTCCCCGAAGGGAGTCGGGACAAAGGGTAAAAAATTAGTGTTTGTGTTGTTATTATACGTTTGTGAAGGTATAAGAACGCAGTGCGATATGCTTCTACGTCCTCGTTAGAGACTACCGGACGTTAACGATCTCGTAACAGAATTACTTAAAACGACGTCGAGCCTTATGCGGGGTTCACCTTACAACCGGGGCAGCTTTTGATATCTTTGGTCCCTATTAGACTATTGGATAGCATTTTGTTTGCTTATGAACCCCATATCATATTCAAAAAACACATTTGTCTGATGACATCATTCGTAGGTCATCTTTTATTCTTCTATATATGATTTTCGACGTATTGTCTGCGAATATCATAGGATATATTTTCAAATGTCTGCATACTTGAGGTAACATACCCAAACTGTCCTGCTGAATATCATATGATACTAGAAATTCAAATTTGAATTTTTAACTATGCCACGACGTTGTGGTTATAAGCGATTTTGTGTCTGAAACTATTGCAGGCATGTATTTGGCATTTTACAACACATCTGGTCCTATGCTGTCCATTGACTATCATATCATATTCGTTGAAATTTTGGGATATCTATGATTTTCACATAAATGCTCCTTAGTATCTTTTGAAACACCGAGTCTGGTACACAGTGATCTTCCAGACCTGGAGATTTTTTGCAGTAGCATATTAGTGATGAGCATCGGATATTTTAACATGTCCGGATATCCGGCAATTAAATTTTCTATTTCAGATATTCGAAAGTCAATTTTAAGATTTTGGGTTCCCGAACCACAATCTTTGTTAAGCGCTTGTTTTAACTGGTTGCTAAGAAGAAAAAACCACGTTAAATTATACTTACGATTAATCGTACAATCATCAGCCCATGCGACTTTTAGTGGTTTGCGCTATCTCACTAGTCCGCAAAAGAGTAGGCTTAAATTTTATACTATATTTTTTACTCTTGCTTAGTCTTGTGCTTTGTTTTAGGCTTGTATTTCTTACGCTGTGGAGGCTTAAACTTAGAAATCAAGATGTAACCAGAG